>JAYEPQ010000018.1:33315741-33520741 GCA_036321105.1 Dracaena cambodiana
AAAAATTACTGCTGCTAACTCCAAATCATGCGTTAGGTAGTTCTTCTCATGAGATTTCAATTGACGAGATGCATAAGCAATCACTCGCCCATGTTGCATTAACACACATCCTAGTCCTCTTCCAGATACGTCACTAAATACAACCATTCCACCCGTTCCATCTGGAATCGCCAAAATTGGTGCAGAAGTAAGTCGAATCTTCAACTCTTCGAAAACTTCATTACATTCACTTGACCACACAAACTTCTCATCCTTTTTCATTAACTTGGTCAAGGGTTCTGCGATCTTCGAGAAATCTTGAACAAATTTTCAATAGTAACCAGCCAATCCAAGAAAGCTCCTAACTTCGGATACATTCTTCGGGACAGGCCAGTTTTTCACCGCTTCGATCTTACGCGAATCAACCGAGATTCCTTCTCCAGAGATGATATGTCCCAGAAAAGATATACTTTTCTGCCAAAACTCGCACTTACTAAGTTTGCCGTAGAGTTTCTCTTTTCGAAGAGTCTCCAACACAATTCTCAAATATTCGGCATGTTCTTCATCGTTTTTTGAATATACTAAAATATCATCGATGAACACAACTACGAATTTGTCCAGGTATAGAGCAAATACTTGGTTCATCAAATTCATAAATACAGCCGGTGCGTTTGTCACTCCAGATGGCATTACTAGAAATTTATAATGGCCATATCGAGTTCGAAAAGCAATCTTCTGTATATCTTCCTTCTTGACTCTTACTTGATGATATCCTGACTTGAGATCCAACTTAGAAAAAACTTTAGCTCCCCCGAGTTGATCGAACAAGTCATCGATTCTAAGCAAAGGATATTTGTTCTTGATCGTGACTTGATTCAATCCTCGGTAGTCAATGCAAAGCCTCTTATTTCCATCTTTCTTTCCCGTGAGTAAGATTGGTGCTCCCCACGGCGAGGTGCTGGGTCTAATGAATCCTTGATCTTCAAGCTCCGTTAATTGATGTTTCACTTCTGCCAATTCTACTAGTCCCATTCGGTATGGTGCTTTAGATATAGGCGCCGTACCGGGAATAAGATCAATAGAAAATTCTACTGCTCTCACAGGTGGTAATCCAGTAAACTTATCTGCAAATACATCAAGATATTCTGATACCACCGGAATATCATCTTTTACGTCCATCATGACGAAGATTTCACTTGTTGATCTAGCTCTAAATTTTGCTGACTCTAGTGTCTTACTACCTCCAAGAAATTCAAATTCCAGGTGATTCGGAATTCGAAATATGACACTTTTTTTTCGACAATCAATCACTGTATGGAAGGTACTAAGCCAGTCCATTCCAAGTATAACATCGAATCCACTAGGTTCGATTATAAGAAAATTGGCATAGAACTCCCTTCTACATACTTTACTAGATGACATAGTCTACACACTTTACTAGATATTATAGCTCCATTACCCGTATTAATGTTCCAATTAGATGTCAAAGTATCACATGGAATGTCATGAAGGGATACGAAAGCAGATGAAATGAAACAATGCGAAGCTCCAGAATCAAATAGTGTAAAAGCTGGTGTACCATGTACTAAAATTGTACCTGTCACCACATCATTGGAATTTTCAGCCTGTTACCCAGTGAGATTGAAAGCTTGACTCTGACCATGGTCCACTCCCTTATTTTTCAGAGCTTGCTGGAACATTTTCTTTTGAGAAGTAAGAGGTTGTCTGCCTTGATTGAGTCTTGCATTCCTTTGTTGTAGGGGAATAGCAGGTCGAGACATTTCTTCATTAATTCTCCTCTTCGGACAATTCATCAAAGTATGTTCAGCTGATCCACAGGCCAAACATAGTCCATTAGCAGCTCTGCAGTCCTTCTTGAGATGACCAGGTTTTTGACAGAAGTTGCATATGAGTTTTTGAGGATGAGGGATGGAAGGTCGCTTCTCGGTAGGACCCATTTTGGAAATAGATCCTCCAGATACTTGATTGAAAGACCTCTTTGATATTGTTTAAACTCGCTTCTCCTTATTAATGACTTGCTCTACACCTCTTGCGGCATTAATCACCTCAGCATAAGTCTCAAGTTTGGAAGACACCAAATATTTCTGGATGTCCAATCTTAAACCTTGCTGGAATCGATGAGCTCGATCTTCTTCATCAACAACCATGTATGGTGCAAATCGACTCAAACGGACAAATTCAGCTGCATACTCATCTACAGACTTTCCTCCTTGTTTCAGGTTGATGTTGTTCCATCTCCCTTCGAGCTGCCTTTGGAAAGAACCTTGTGTAAAAACTCTTAGTAAAATCTTCCCATACGATTGGTTGTTCCAGTCGGTCTCCTTCAGCTTGCCACCAGGTTCTAGCTACATCCGTCAGCTGGATCTTCACAACATCAACCTTATCCTCCTTAGGAATTCGTGCAGCTGTAAGAAGATCCTCCATCTCGGCTAACCACTGTTCAGCTTCAAGTGGTCCAACTGTTCCAGAAAAAGTTGCAGGCAAAGGCGTCGAAAATCAGAAATGCTCCCAACTCGTTGTGGTCGAGGCACATTGATTTGTTCTAATGTTGCCGTAATTCCGGTACGCATCATCTGAGTTTGTTGTTGTTGTGCCTTCCATCATTCCATGAAGTACTCCCAACATCTCTGCGGCATTAATTGAGCTAGCGTTCGAGTTCGATTCAGATTCTTTATTTTGTGCCATCGTACTGAAGAAGATAAGGAAAAATGGAATCAAAAGAAGTTTGAATCAAGAGATATGGTAATGAAGTCTTCAATATCTACATTTATTCATATGGCTGTGATCTCAAGCTTAGGATCAATTCCAAGTTAACTCAACCTCGTTGGGTCAACTTATTTTTTAACATGGCTCTGATACCACTAAAATACCTATTACGCCCCGCTCCCAATATACGGTATACGAGTACGTGTAGTAGGTACCGGCAACATATTCAGTTTGAATATGCTAAAACCTCAATTATAATATCACAGCAACAAAGAATAAATACACGTAGATAAATAAACTGACATTCATTGATCCATGAAGTCTATTACATAAAGAAAACAGAAGGACGATACTAGATAACTTAAGATAACATCCATTAAGGAATGATAGGTTCAAAAATATGAAAAGACTGCATTTAATGCAAACTAAGTACATGATAACTACTGATCTTCGGTCACTTCAGCAAAATACTCCATGTCTTCCGCGGTAGGATCAACAGGGTTCAACTCAGTCACTGGACATGCATATCCAGGTCGTCAGATAGCGACCAACACAATAAATACAGAAAAAATATGATGTAATAATTATGTCTAACATGGTAATAATGCAAGTCTTAGAAAAATATTAAATCCATAATTAACGATAATATTAAGTGACATGTTAAAGCAAATATCTTTTAGTATGATCACAATCATAACAAGTTTATTTAGGATATCATATAATTGGAAAAGCTAATTGATGGGATACAACTGTTTCGATTGTTTCCTGTACAAACCCAGAAAATGGTCACAGGATTGTCCGGTGCTGAGTCGGACCTGCCGTCAGGCAAACAGGAATTATAGTCAGGTATGATCCAGCAAATCATCACGCACCCATGGTGTGCGAAATATTCAGTTGTACAACTTAATAAGTTTACAACCGAAACAGAGTATATTTCCATCACTCAGTTTCTCCCCCAACCCAGTGTCATTTAAGTATAGTACATGCATGTCTAAATTCTGGTTTTCATAACTTGTATATTGAATTTCGGGTACAATATTTCAATTAGATTTTGTTAATTTATTAACAACATAATTTATAGAATCCGTTTTATATTTTATTCAATAAATCACAATTTGTTATATCAAGAATTTACTGATTTGAGATATCATACAGATATCGGCCATGCCAGTGTATGAATGCCGGGAGGTTTTCCGTGCATTGCACGTTCCTTAATTAGAGAACCAGCATACAAAACTTTTCTAGACACCGATATAGAATGATATCACAAACAGTATGTTTCCACGATTATAGCATTTTTCATGATTTATTAAAAACCTAACTACATGATGTAATTTAACAAGTAATCATTTAATTTCTAATATCATAAAGAAATAACAGATATGTCAATGACTGCACTTGTAATAACACATTTAGCTTCTACAAATTAAATTCTAACAATATAAAGAAATAATATTTGTAATCACAAATTTAGATGATATAATTGAAGTAATATTTCTATAAAAAAAAATTAGTATGTTTAGTGAGTCCAAAAAGAACTCACCTCGATTTGCGAAGGTCTACCAATTGGCAATCACACGAAACAATCTACACATAAAATTATAATATATTTGTTAAAAATTATTCATCATAAATTCAGGTGATTTTTAGGGAATTTCTAATTTTTATAAAGTACTTAGTATTAATTTTAAAGTTAAATAATATTAGTGTAGAAAATTAACTTCTAATGTTGTCCTAATAAGTTGTTAGTTACATATTTTGTAAACATTTCAATTGGTTAATTCTCATCGAACTATAATCTTATTTGTTTGGCAAGAGAGACTTATAAGAGGTGTAAGGTGGGCTCAGCTGGACATATGTTGTATTAATACTAATCTTGAAGTCTATGTTAACAAAAATATTAATATAATTCAATTCTTATGTGGTTATGTTTTTATTTGATTTTATGTTTATTGGATTTATTGGAATGATAAAATATTTCCTTCCTATTTTTTTTTTATATTTATTTTTGAGAAGAATCTCCTAATTGATTTATAGATAATTTTTTGGTCTAAAATTGTAGGATCACCCTAAATTCTATTTGAGATCAATAAATGGGTTTAAATCCATCTTATTGGGTCTATAAGATGGTGGATATCTTTTATTAGGGTCGTTAGATAGGGTATGAGCTAATCCTAGGGTCCAATTAAATAAATGCAATAGAAATTTAAGAAAGTAATACCAACCTCAAATAGTAGAGCAAGGGAAGAAAGAATATAGGAGTTCTTTTGTCAAATCTTCGGCGAGGCTAACGACAGCGGTCCGGCGAGACGCTCCAACAAAGTGAGAGAGAGAATTTTTTTTTTTAAGATGATGAGTGTAAGATTGAATTTAGAAAAGAAGTTGGGTTTATATAGTGTTAGATTTAGGAGTTATAGAATGTGAAGGGTTTAGGGAGTTATAGAATTCAAAGGATTTGAGAGGTTATGGAATTTAGAAGGTTTTGAGGGTTATAGAATTTAAAAGGTTAGAAAAATGAATGAATTTGGGATGTTATAAAAGAGGGAATTTGAATAGTTTAAATTATTATGTTTATTTGTTATTCATTTAATTATGAAAAAAAAAATAAGGATTATTACAGATAATCTCATAAGTCTGCTAGGATTCTTCATAAATATCTATCACAGGAAGATCTATAACTAAAATATCAAAGGGCAAGCTTATAGATGACATTTGATGCAAGCAAGCAGTCACTACCTCACCAGTTACCAAAATGGTAAGAAATAGCTCAGACGAACCAGGCTCACTCATGGAAAGTAGAAATGGAAGCAGATGAGTACCAAATGAATGAATATTCTGTGAGAGAACGAGATAAAGCAATTTGATTAATGCTACTTCTTCTAGTTTGGAACTCAAAATGTCTACATGTAATTGCTTTAATCATTTATTTCCAATTTACAAGACCCAGTGTCTAATTGGGGTTCCAACCGTTGACTTTGAAAACAAATTGTTCATTACTAAACCTAATAATGACTACTGACAGTAGAGATAGAAGGCCAGGACCTGCTACTATGTCATAATAAAGCAATATGTGCACATTTAGTTATTAATGTCAATAAATAGGTGCACTTTTTACCAAGCATTAGTAGGTGGCAAAATTTAAATTAATAATATACTTATCATGAAATTCCTCAGAAAGGAAAGCTTTGTAGCTACGCATGCTGTAACATTCGGTTTTGGTATGACAACTTTATTTTGTGCGAACATTCGATTCTAGATGAATAGGTATAACTAAACAGATAACAGACATACCTCCCCAGCAGTTTTATTTAAAGCCCAGTTGAAAGCTGGCTGATCATTGGCCTTTTTCTTTTTAGACCATGGCTGTTCTTTGAGTTCTTCAATCCACTTCTTCATTACTAATTTTGCTCCATCAGTTGGCCGGAGATAAATCATGCAGCTGCAGATGTATGTTCTTCCCTTCTTATTAGGAGGAGGCAGAGTATGAGGGTGATCCAGAGGTTTCACCTGTTGATTCCAGGTAGACGGGTAACGTAAAGTTTCACGATTACGAAAAATAAACTTCTCGTCAGAAACTAAAAGCCTGATAACTTTAAAAAATACTCAATAGTCATTGTTCTCTTCATGCTTTTAAGAAATGAAGGTTTCTGATAAAATGTCAATGCCTAAAGCTAAATCTTCATCAATTTTCTAACACACTCACGATGAAATAAATAAAAAATAAATAAAAGCCAATAGAACATACTTCAGCCATGTCGTCAGTGAAATACACATCATGATCTCCCTTGAGGTAAGTGAATGGATCTCCCAACCAAACCATATCGACATCATTGTACATCACATTATACCCCAGCTCCAGAATATGTAGGAGGTGTCGTGGCCTCCGTGATGTAAAATTAAAAAAACCCTGTTGAAATAAAAGATAAGCAATTCAATAAATCTTCAATGTACAATAAAAATATTGTGCTCTCATTAGGTCCGTCCTGTTACCTGTAATTGACAACAATGTCATTGAAATCAAAGAATAAGCAAACTAAGTTCATGATATTTAGTTAGTTGTAGCTGAGTAGCTCAATTTATGGAAATTTCAATAGGGGACGCATCTATCTAATAACCACAACCCGTACTAAAAAAAAAAAAAAAATAAAGGAATTGAAATACATGCAATTTTTTTGGTGAAATCCAATTCAATAGAAAACTCTTTAATCTTGTTAAGGAATATTAATATATTCATAATTTTCGTATTATAGGAGTTTCCATATTATACAATTTTCCATATTAACTAACTTCCATTTTAAGATACTTCTATATATATTCTAGCATTGCCCTCATCAATTATATGAAGATGAATTATTTGGGCTTCAAATTATTCACAAGGCTCTAAATATTGGCTGACAGATGTATATTGCAAATATTGTGTCAGAATTGAGATACCCAACATGATATATGCTCTATAATATTGGTCTGCTATTCTTGATATGGTACTTTTTAATTTTGCCGCTTTTAATAACATAAATCAATGGATGATACCCATACCAACTTTATTTTAAACCTTGTAGGTAAGGTTAACATCTATGAAACAAGGATACTCCAAAGATATATAGTGTCTATATTGAACATATATCAAACATTGACACTTCCATAAGATATATTAGAAACTCCTAAGCCGTGCCCTAAGAACCCAAAAACTTTTGTGTTGGAGCCATATTAGCTTCCAAAAGGTTCTAATGAACATCTCTCAGACACCATGGACCCATTCATTGCTTAAAAAAAAAAGAGAAAAAAACACTTCAACGTAAGACAATATTATGTTGAAGAACCAAAATCAGTGTTGTCCAGCATAAGGCAAGGCGTAAGGGTCCTAATATTCATGAGATGCAAGGTGCAAGACACAAGACAAGGTGCATGCCTCGTTTAAGTGAGGTTCAACAACATTTTTTCGAAATTTAAACATAATAATGACTAAGAATTTTGATGGATTAAATAATTTCATTAAAATATTCATTATATGATGTACATGATGAATTATTAATATTGAACTAAAATATTTACTTATCTCCATTACTATCCTTTTCACATGTTGGGTATTTGCTTTTTGGAATGAGAAGATATATAGAGAAAAGGATGAAAAGAAGATAAGGGATGAAAAGAGAAACAATCACAAAATAGGATATGAAATGAGATAGAATTAAAAGAACTAGGAAATTAAATCAAGACATTATACAATAATTGTTATTGCCCCAATTTTGAACTGTGACATGGAGCTTCACAATCAATTTTTTTTATATAGCAACATAACATAGTAACACAATAGGAAAACAAGGAGAAATAGAAGGGAGAAATAGAAAGGAGGAGGAGCAAGTAGAGAGCAATTAAGAAAAGGAAGTAATAATAATGACAGAGATCAAGTTGCACTGAGATCGAGGCACATGCCTCACTTCTGTGATGCGCCCCACCTCATGTGGGGCATTGTCTGTGCCCTGAAGAACTCGATGCCCAAGGTGCATGCCCGGAGCAACTATGAACTTTGCATCTTGCAAACATGTACGAGGTTTCAATGATTCATATTACGTATGGTATTAGATTGAACTATCAAATCCTTCTCTGAAATCATCATATTTTTTTATTCCTACTTCTAATAAAACATGTCTAATGGTTACAAATTTCATGAATATTATGTACAAACACATGCATAAACCTACATACTTATGTCGTGCTCCCAATCCTACTCCTTGAGAATTTTCCGTGTAGTTGTTTCTGTCTCGTGTCCATACTTCTACTTTGAAGTTGTAATGTGTCAAGTGTGATACATCTTACCATATCAAGGCTATTTTGCATGTATTTTTTCAGAATTTGTCACATGTTAGTGCCTTGTCGTGTCACACCCGCATTAGCATGATCATGTCTAAGAGTCTAGTACGAGAGGCACCTCTCATCAGTGTTTTAAATATTGGCTGGTATACTGGTTGATATACCGGTTTTGGAATTAAACTGATATGATAAGACTATTTTTTTTATTGTTTCTCGTTTTGAGTTGATATTGGGTGATATATGATCACATGACAATATATCACCGGTAAACGAGATGAAAAATTATCGATAAAATTATCATATTATCGATTTTTTTTTGTTTTTTTTTTTTTTTTTGCAGATTTAGACCCAATAACTCAAACTTTTTAATACCCAAACCCACTTATATAAATATCTTTGAAATCCCTAATCCTCATTCTATCTTAGATTTAATCACGCCTCGCTTCTTTCTCTTTTTCTCTACTCTCTAATTTGATCAATCGATCAATCATATCCAATAGGTCCCAGCAAAGACCTATATCTATCTCTCTCCATTTCCAGCACTGACTACCGAGGATCCCAACTATGTGAGCTCCGACAATAAATCAATTACGATTTGTTGCTTCCTCTTTCTTTTTGCTCTCTCTTGCTCGATCAAGCGATCACATCAAACAAGCCATAACAAAGAGCCTTGCATCCTTCTCTCTCCACTCCCACCGACTACCGAAAACTCCAATCTATAATACCTTAATAATAAGTTGTCACCACATGATACACGCTCCCGACTGTTAAGGAATATTAACATGAGTAAGCTATCAATTGTAGACACAGACAACTGTTGTGCTCCAACACAGACACAGGGTTGTCGGATATGGCATCCCTCCAATACGAAGACACAAGGACACGATTATGTATGTTTTTTTTCTAAAACAAGTATATGTATATATTTAACTTAATTTACATGTAATGAGTTGTTACTCATAAACGAAAAGAACTAAAATAGTAAAATGAAGCATTTAGTATACTTCATCTTGTAAACGCATAAATAGGAGTAAAACACAATCGTAAGCATCACAAGTATGGACATTGGCATCGTATCTGACATAGACAAACACTCCAATTTTTTTCGTTGGGGGGAGTATCCTACATATTATGAGATTACTTCAATATTTTTTTTTTTCCATATTTTACAGCTTCTCCATTGTTTCTTGGGGGCTTCCAATTAAAATCAATCTATTGCATCCATGTATATTCAGATATTACTAGGGATGAGAATGGCGGATCAAGAGTCCATTCTTAGCGTGAACTATTCAAAATTTTGAATTAAAAGAGTAATTTTTTTAATTCAAAATTTTGGATAGGGTGGGCCAAGTTGGCCCTTGGACCCCATTCTCATCCCTAAATATTACCCCCGTTATGAACAAAGTTAAAAAAAAAAAAAAAAAAAAAAAAAAAAAAAAAAAAAAAAAAAAAATCGTAACTGTAACTATATCAAAGATTACAAGAACAAGCAGAAGATTGGCATTTCTATCAATTTCCAAATATATTCACCAAAATTATAAAAAAACAAACAGAACCAACCAAACCTGAGATCCAAACTTGTACGCAGTCTGAGCGTCTGGCGCGGGCGGCACCAGCACAGCGTGCCCGGGCCACCTCTCGTTCACCAAAAACAGCGTGGCGTAGTCCTCGGCGACCACCAGCACCTTCTCCAGATGCCTCTGCCTCGAGATGCTGATCAACCAGTTGCTCAGAAAGGGCAAGTAGGGCTGGCTGACCGCGCAGACGATCACCGTCCCGTTCCCCTTTCCGACGAAGGCGGCGGCGTCGGCGAGGGTGTAGTCCCGCCACTTGGATCTCGAGGAGGAGGTTCGGGAGATGGAGAAGAGGGAGGAGAAGGGGGCGGTGGAGGAGCGGAGGAGGAGGAGGCCGAGGAGGAGGAGGAGGGCGACGAGGAGGAGGAGGAGGTGGGTGGGGCGGGCGAAGAGGGAGGCGGTGCGCTGGCGGAGGTTGGCGTAGGAGGAGGAGGAGGAGGAGGGAGACGAGGGGATAGAGATTGGGAAGGGATCGGGTGAGGGTTTCTGGCGCTGGTGCAGAGACATCGGCATTGCTTTTGATTCTTGATCGATCTACAAGGATTTGGGATCTGTTCGTAGATGGAGAATTTTGAGGTTTTGGGATCTTGATTCTTGACGACTAGAGGGGAAATTCTAAATGCGCACCGCATTTTACTAGTGAGCACCACATACTATATCGTAAAGTGATTTACAACATAGGGAAAAATGGTGCTCACCAAGTCTAGTGTGGTGTGCATTTAGAATTTCCCCGACGAGAGGGGTAGTAAAGAGAGCAGCTCAGTATTCATGGGAGTTTCCAAAGTAGCACACTTTTCCTAATGAACCCACTAGATAGTTTTTTTTCCGTTCGGATTTTAAGTCTGAAAGTAGGCTTACTAGGGAAAATGGTGTGCTCATTTGGAAACTCCCGTGTTCATGGGAAATTAGCACACTCGACTTTGTCAGCACCATTTCCCCCTATGTTGTAAATCACTTTACCATAGGATGTGGTGCTCACGAAGTAAAATGCGGTTCGCATTTAGAATTTCCCGTCCAAGACTCGGCAAATTTTGGGGTAGAGAAAGTCTATTTGAGCACACGACTTTGCTTAGTGAGTCCATGTTTGTCGAATGAATTTAATATGATGAAATCATATAACTTAATAGTAAACTTATAATTTTTTACAATTTTAAGAGATAGGCTCGCACAAGCAACATGAAGTGCTCAAATGAATTTCCCTTTGGATTAATTACAACACACCCATATTTTTTTTTTTTCTTAAGTGCAGCGTAGGCCTACATGTTAAAAATATGAATTCTAGAGGTTTAAATGAAAAGATATTACTTGGTAGAAATGAATGGAGAAAGACTATCAAGGTGATCGATCTGGTGTGATTTTTTTTTTTGTTCATATAGCCTACCCCAAATACTTGGGATAAAAGGCTTAATTGTTGTTGTTGTTGTTCTTAAGTGGTTTAGGATTAGGGTTTTGTGGAATATGGAGAGGATTGTTTTCATTGAGCAACACGCTCTCTTATCGATCGGATCTGGTCATGCACGGATCACTCACTCGTCTATATACTCAGTATTGAATGTTAACAGTTTGGATTTTTATATGGCAAGTGTGTTTTTCTCTCTAGGGGGAAGAGGGGACAGAAGGGGAATTTCTAGATGGGCACAGTTTTTTTTCCTAGTGAGCCCACTTTTCCTAGTGAGCACATCCTCTCTTTTAAAAAAAGAGGGTTTTCCTAGTGAGCACACCAAAATTCCTAACCTATCCTCCTCTCTCTCTCTCCGATTTCTGCTGCTGCTGCTTCTTCTTCTTCTTCTTCATCATCATCATCTTCTTTTTCTTCTTCATCGTCTTTTTCTTCTTCTTCTTCTTCTTCTTCTCATCAATTGCTCACCGACAAATTCTCCCTCTTCTCGACGGCACTACCTCCCCCCTCTCTCCCCTCCCCCTCTCTCCCTCTCCCTAATCAGATCCAACCATTCGGGACTGTTAGTCCGGATGGATTGGCCTGATCCGGACTAGTTAGCCCGGATCAGACCAATCCATCCGAGCTAACAGCCCCGGATGGATGGAAGAGGGAGTGAAAGAGGGACAGTTTTGACCAAGAATTTTAATAGCAAAATAGTAAATAAAGGGAAGATTTAAGTGGGCTCACTAGGAAAAAAGCTGTGCCCATCTAGAAATTCCCGGACAGAAGGGGTGGGGGGGGTATAGTAATTAATTTGATAATTACTATACAATATCATGTTCTAGATATTGTATAGTAATTAATTTGATAATTACATTCTTTTGCAATCACTTCAATGGCTTAACATTTGTAATATATATATTGTTGTTGGGACCTTTTTCTTTTTTTTCATTTACTAGTGAAGCTCCAGCGAATATTTTTTAAATATTATCTAAATTGAGTTTCTCAAATTAAATTTCAAACTTTTTACAAATTAGAAAAGATGAATAATAATGAAGACCAAAACAAATTTAACCCATCATGCTCAGTTACTCCTTACATTGAAGACCAACAGGAAAGTAAAAAAAAAAAAAAACAGCACTAAAATATCAAATTTGTTACTGAATAATGAATGCATTAACCCTGAAGAAAAGACCCAATCAGTTGGTATCACACAGTTACAAGCACAAACTGAAGAGCGTCGTTGCAGTCTCAGAATTTTATTCAACATTAACAGAGAGGCATCCCACCTTCCAAAACTAAGCCTTTTATCCATAGATACTCATGATTTCGAAGCCATACTGAAAATAAAAATATACACAGAAGAAAAAGCTTAAACATACAATACCAGATGCATGCCCCCGCATAACTGTGCAACTCTAAGCAAAGTTAAACATAAAAAATAAGCTACAATACCATTAGATCATGTAAACAAACATTATTTTCACCAGTCATGCAACCGCAGGTCAGCAACTTCATCATATATCACTAAATATCTGAATCTTCTTCTTTCTTTTTTTTTAACATCTTCAAAAAAGTAGGTTTTCTCCTAATTTCCTTCCTCTAACTACTGTTAACTGTCGTTTTTTCTCTCTTAAACATACTAACAAGAAGCGACATCAAAACCCTATACATCAAAGGAACATATATATGCAAAAGGGGAAAAAAAATTAATGCTTAAAATGCTTGACGACAGCTTAACTGCAGAGCAGTACCCTGCAATTTCAGTAATTGTGTATGGTAAGCCAAATACCTTTAAATTTTTATTGCAGATTCAAATATCATAAATTCATAACGTTTTCATTCAGTTGCAGTAAAATATCCTCTATTATCCCACAATTAGAATATCCTGCAAAGTCCACTCCTGAGAATAAAACAAGCTTTAGAGACAACTGGACTCTCCAGTAAATTAGCGGCATGTTAGATGCCTTTCAACTACCTCCAACTTCTCACTCTCATATACCTTTATCCCTAAACTGAATATATATATATATATATATATATATATATATATATATATATATATATGAGAAAACGGGAAATTCACCGGCGGTGAAGGGAGTTCCTTTACCGCCACTTAGGTGGCCCAATACAATTATTACACGAGCCACTACTTAAGATAGCAAATAAAAAAACTCTCTTAACCGCCCTTTGAGTGATGCTACGTGTAATAATTTTATTGGGCCACCTAAGCGGCGGTGAAGGAACTCCCTTCACTGTCGATGAATTTCCCGTTTACTATATATATATATATATATATATATATATATAAGGGGGGAAAAATACGAGGGAAGAAAAAAAAAATCACCAGTTGTGGGTCTTTTCCTTATATATATTCTTTTTCAAAAACTGTTTTGGTACTTACATTTCTTTACAAACCATCATCTCTTCATCAGTTTCATAATCCGATAACCATTTTCACTTCATAGTGTACCTAGTTCCATTCAAAGCACATTATAATCCATCTCTTGTAACCTACTAAAATTCTTAAAACCATCATACGAACCTGTCACCTATTTTAAGAATTTGTTCTTCCTACATATAAATCCACTCTTAGAAAAAAAAAAAAAAAAAAAAAAAAACTAAGATATCAAAACTGCTCACATTTTTCTCTCCTTAAAATGTAATATCTCAACCCCAACCCAAATCCAAACCCAAACTCTAGTTAATGAATCAAAGCCTAATTTCTACCCAACCCCTCAATCAATCCTAATCCCCTCCCAATTACTAAATCAATATACCAAGTTCTTTATTCTCTGGTCCTTCAGGTCCTAATCCGCTATCACAGTAATAATACCAATAAATCCAAATGCCCTATTTCATGATATTTCATGTTTGAACCTCCCTGCAAGAATATAAATAAGATGGTGTTGAGAGTTCAGACTCTACATTGCCAATTTTTTTTACGCTATAAATAGACGACGGAAGTATGATTATTATGTAACTCGTTCCAAGGTTAAGACAGAAACACACTGCATGCCCAAAATTTAGTTAGTTTGTGCATTCACCATTACAGGACAATGAACTAAAATAAGAACATTTGCTATGCTAGGAGAAAGAACTTTATCCATCAGTTGCAGATAATAGTCATATTAAAATGTTTTTAAATTATTATTAGCGACTAACAAGTGAGTCCAATTCCATGTATTCAACGTTATCATCAAAGACAGGATTACTTCACTACTTCATATTCCCACACTCAAATTTGTAGTTGTATATACTGTTTATATGTAGGAATCTTGGTTGTAATAAGATCTCTTAATTAAAAAAAAATAATTATTCTGTATCCACAAAGAATCTCCAAAGGAGCATCCAGGACTTACTCCGAAAAGCCTTTCTACACTACTTTGATGAGCTAAATACATTATAACTTAACAAAGAGATAGAACAACATGCTTTCTGAGAATTAACTACTCCTCAATCTGCTCCTAACCATTTTAAGTGTTGCATAAGACACTAGGACCAGCACGCCACCACCCAATGGCTCAGTGCCTAGCTAGACAACACCTTTTAAAACGGTGATCACCTTACTATTTAATCTTCATCAATATCATGTCTTTACAAGGAAACCTACACTACAAAATTTTGCCATGCTTAGTTATAGGTGGATGTTCTTACAACATCCAATATTTATTTATTAATTTGTTTGTTTGTTTATTGAATGAACAGTCTATCCTAAAAATAAAGAAAAAGCAATAAATATTAAAAAAAAAAGATTAGGTTCTAGTTCTACTTAAGCTTGTCTTTAAGATTAAAAAAAAAAGGAGACTTTTTAAAACAACTAGAAACCATACTTGGCCCTTTTCTATATTGCTCGATTAAAAACCATTAAGAACTTCAATGTAATCAATCTGTAATCGGTAGTAGGTATATACACGATTTATAACAAAGGGAAAGGACTCTGATTATGTTTAGAGTTCATCTCATTCCAATCTCACACAAGAATTCATGACATTTCATTTGGCAAACCAAATTCAATTTCTAAACTACAAATGCTAAGAAAACGTTACATTATATACCAAAGTAAAGAACAATTAACCAACCATAATCCCTCTACAAATGCTAACAGAAAGGACTCTAAGTATGTTTAGAGTTCATCTCATTCCAATCTCACACAAGAATTCATGTCATTTCATTTGGCAAACAAAATTCAAGTTCTAAACTACAAATGCTAAGTAAACGTTATATTATATACTGAAGTAAAGAACAATTAACCAACCATAATCCCTCTATAAATGCTAAGGGAAAGGACTCTACTTATGTTTAGAGTTCATCTCATTCCAATCTCACACAAGAATTCATGTCATTTCATTTGGCAAACAAAATTCAAGTTCTAAACTACAAATGCTAAGTAAACATTATATTATATACTGAAGTAAAGAACAATTAACCAACCACAATCCCTCTATAAATGCTAAGGGAAAGGACTCTAATTATGTTTAGACTTCATCTCATTCCAATCTCACACAAGAATTCATGTCATTTCATTTGGCAAACAAAATTCAAGTTCTAAACTACAAATGCTAAGTAAACGTTATATTATATACTGAAGTAAAGAACAATTAACCAACCACAATCCCTCTACATAAACAGCAAATATACACAGCATAAGCAATAACCATTCCTCATCAAAATGCACAACAGAAATACCCAATACTTTACATAATCAATCTAAACCATTTCCATTAAACATATGCACAAACACAAACAACTCATAATATACAAATCTCACGCTGAATTCTGCCTGTATGTGTTACCTCTCCCACCCCCGCCAATCAAACCGGTCACTACGTCCACAAACGACGGCCCCGTCTGCATCCTCACCAACTGCATCCTATAAGGAATCAATATATGCCTCAACCCTGCAATACAACAGATAAAAAAAGACTCAATTTTGAAGCTCCTTCAACCATCAAAACCGCAATCAACTAAACAAATTCGGCATTCTGCATTCACCAGTAATGCACATCGATCGGTAGAGGAGCGCGAGGTGCGCTCCGCCTCTAGTGGCCATCCTGGGCCGCTCCAAGCACTCGAGAAACGCGAGGTCGGCCTTCAAGAGCTTGGCTTGATCATGCGTATCGTACCCGATGTCATGGCAGTAGCAGCAGAAATCGAGCCAGTCGATGGGCCGCTGGTCCCAGAGCATGGACCCGCCGTCCTTGCCGCTGGACCAATTGGGCCCGCAGTAGTGGCCGTATCGGGGGAACAGTTGGGAGAGAAAGGCCCTGACGCCGCCGTGCCAGGGGACCTTCGCGACGTAGGGCCGGAAGAGGGGGACGGCGCAGCCGGAGTCGTGGCGGAAGCTGGTGGGACGAGGAGGAGGAGGAGGAGGAGGCGGGGGTTTCTTGAATTGGAGGAGTGAGGTTAGGGTTTGGATGAGATGGGGGATGGAGATGGGGTTTGGGGATTGGTGATGATTGATAGTGATTCGATCGAGATTGATGGGGGTGGGGGTGGGGGTGGGGGTGGGGGTGGGGTTCGTTGGACTGGAGAGGAGGTTGAAGGGCTTCGAGAGATGGAGGTTGATTTTGGGGCGAGGCCATGAGAGTCTGCTGCCCGTCATTTTTTGCAAAATTCTAGAAAAAGAAATTTTTTTTTTTTTTTTTTTTTTTTTTAATTTTCTGAAGACGAAGAAGAAGAGAGGGGAAATTCTAAATGCGCACCACACTTGACTTTGAGAGCACCATTTTCCCCTACTTTACTATAGGATGTGGTGCTCGCAAAGTAAAAGTGGTGCGCATTTAGAATTTTCCAGAAGAGAGAGGAGATTCGGGAGGGTGGTGGGGCCCTCGTCCTCCGGGGGAGGATAAGGAGGGGGAATATTCGAATTTTGTCAAAATTAGAATATATCTCCCAATACTAATATTTTTATTTTTTTAGGGGGTTTTTACATATCTGTCCCTTACGTATTCAAAAATTAGAGTTTAGTCTCCAAATCTTCATATTTATAATTTAGTCCCCAAATTTTTAAATTATCTCATTTTAGCTCAACCATATTTTTAGACCGAGTTTCGCGTTATACCCTTGAGTTGCTTCACTTTAGTTATCTGTTTTCTCTTCCTCCACTCTTCCTCTTCTTATTGGGTTCCTCTCTCCATTCTTTTCAATTCTCTTCCCTCCCAGTTAATCTCTAAACTGAAGTAATTCAGGAAAACTCAATAAGAAAATGAAAGAGAGAGAGAGAGGAAAATAATGGAGAGGAGAATTTAATAAGAAGAGAAATAGAGGAGGAAGAGAAAAGGAAGATGACTAAATTAAAGTAACTTAGAGGTATAACGAAAAATTCAGACCCAAAATATGGCTGGAGGACCAAAGTGAGGTGATTTAAAGTATTTGAGGACTAAATTATAAATATGAAGATTTAGGAATTAAATTCTAATTTTTGACGATGTAAGGGACATATATGTAAAAATCCCTATTTTTTATTTTGTTTTGGTCTTATTCAATAAAGCTTTTTTTTTTTTTTTTTTTTTTAGAAACAAAATTTATTTTACGATGAAATTTTGTTTTAAGTATATCGTAGCAAGTATTTTGGGCAAGTGCAATTGTCTGTGAAAAAATATTCTAATTTGTCTCTGAGATAGTTAGAAATATTCTAATTTATTTCTAAGATAGTTCTTAATAGTCGACTAACCAAAAAAAATTAGGGGTATTTACTGGTTTGTCCCTCAAATTTTTATATATTATGATTTTGCCCTCCAAATCTTCATATTTAGGATTTTGCCTCCCAAATCTCATAAGTTACAACAATTTAGTCCCCCTCTCTAATACAGTTAAATATTTGACCATTTTACCCATCTTTTCCTCTTCTATTTTCCTCCTCTCTTCTTCTTCTCTCTTCCTCCTCTCTTCTCCTTTTCTTCATTATTTCTCATCTCTTCTTTCTCCTCTCTTCCTCCTCTCTTCTCCTCTATTCCCTAACGCAGTTAAATACTGAAAAAAGAGAAGAGAAAGAAGAGAGGAGAAATAATGAAGAAAAGGAGAATAGAGGAGGAAGAGAGAAGAAGAAGAGAGGAGGAAAATAGAAGAGGAAAAGAGGGGTAAAATTGTCAAATATTTAACTATGTTAGAGAGAGGGACTAAATTGTTGTAACTTATGAGATTTGGGAGGCAAAATCCTAAATATGAAGATTTGGGAGGCACAATCATAATATATAAAGATTTGAGGGACAAACCAGTAAATACCCTAAAAAATTAATATGTCCGATTCATAAGGAGCACAGTTTGTGATTGTATTCTAAGTACGCACGTAATACTCTTATAATACATTCTAATACATTCTTTCGATAACAATTTTGCTCTTATTTTGGTATTGTATCGGTGTTTGTATTTTGAATTCTTTCCGAACAACCATTATTATATAAATTGATATCTCATATCTCTTAGGAAAATTCTAAATGCGCACCACATTTCACTAGTAAGTAGCACATACCATATAGAAAAGTGATTTGAAATATAGGGGAAAATGGTGCTCACTAGTAAAATATGGTGCGCAGTTAGAATTTCCCATATCTCTTGTGTTACTGTTATAATTTGAGCCATCCTTTAGATGCTATTCTCCCCGAAATTGTGAAAGTTTCAAAAGCCTGATCTACATATATCTTGCGTTATATGCTCACTTTCCACACACTCCATCTGTACATGGCTATACGACAAGTTTCATTTTAGATTCCATCCAATTATATCAGTTCCGTGCAATATTGATAGAGAAGGGGAATTCTCATTCAATAGACAGAGTCGAAGTTGACTGAGGCAATGACCGGAGAGAGTAGATCAGGCTTCCGGCTATGAGGATGTAAACCACTTCACATCCATCCTTAAAACCTCCTAATACAAAATGCATTTGCTTGAGATCTAGATGAGAATGAAAGCCTGTCAGCAGTTAAGTTAGCGAGACCAGTCATTAGCACCGTCTAGAGATAGGGTGATCAGAGGCACTCTCAGTCGTCAACTGGCACATGCACCTGCATAATCAACTGATTCTGAAACTTCAATCGAAAGAGAAAGTGAGCCCGGGAGAAAAAAAAAAAGAAGTAATATGGAGTGAATTATATTCATGTTGCCTCTACTTGGATAGGATAGTGCAAGGATTAATAAGAGAAAAAGTTTCAGAGCCTTTCCTTTCTAACTTGAATGAAACCATGTAATACAACGAACACATACAAGGTTTTTGTTTTATAGAACAACAACAACAACTAAGCCTTTTATCCCAAATACTTGGAGTAGGCTTCATAAACCAAAAGAGAATCACGCCGGATCGATCACATTGATAATCCTTCTCCATTCATTTCTATTAAGTAATATCGTATCACCTCCATTAATATTTTCTTCGGTTTTTCCTTCGCTTTTTTAACTTGTTCTACATTGATAAGCTCCGCTCGTCGAACTTGTGTATTTGTAGTTCTACGTTACATATGACCAAACTATCGTAAGCGATTTTCTCGCATTTTCTTATCGATGGGGCTATACCTACTTTAGCATGAATATTTTCGTTTATCACTTTATCTCTCATAATATTGTTGCATATCCAGCGAAGCATGCGTATCTCTATTACCCTATTTTCTGTGAATGACATATCTTTATAACCCAGCATTCCGTGACATGCAGCTTGAAATCCAAGTAATACCATTTCTTGATGTTAACTGCAAATGCTAGTAGTTTATGCACACAAAATGCAGTTGTACTCTCACTGTTTTAAGCAGCAGACTGTAGTGTCGTCCGACCAGCTGCTGCTACGTTCTAAATAAGATTAGTTTGCTGCCAAAAGGGTATCCTCAGAGGCCGATTTTTTTGATAATCTTAATGACGTATGCAATTTTCTATTTATTCAATAAAAATAAATATAAAACTCTATAAAATAATTTTTATAAATTGAAAAATAAATTTAAAATTTCTAAAAAAATATACAACTATTTTATAGTACATAATCTATACTAATTTTATATTAAGTTTTACAATAATTTATATTATTTTCATAAATTATATTAAGTCTGCAGTCGTAATTTCTGTAATCATCTAAACAAGAAAACAAGATTTCATTTTTTTTATTTTAACTCAGTTATTATAATTTATTTTATTTATAATTGTTGGTTTCAGTCCAGTTAAAAATTCAATAGAATCAATAATTAAGATATTTCAGCAACCGGAGATAAATAACAACAAGCAATAAGTTAGTAATTTCACAGACAATCAAAAAATCCAACAACTAATCAAATAAAAAAATTTAAGCAATTCGTTAATAATTAAAATAATAATCAATAACAATATAGAATTACTAATAAAATAATTATAAATAACGTAACGTTTCGTTATATGTAATATAACGTAAAATAATGTAAAAATGTTTACTGTTACGGTGCAATGAGTTATTTTAAATTATTGCATAGTACTGAAGTTCTGTTAGGTTTTATAAAGCAATATAAGAGCTTGCTGCTCTCTTTTATGGCAACCTTGGCAAGCTCAAGTGCATCACCAAGTTCGTCGGAAGGGTGATCTGATCTCCCAAATTATGCACATCAATTTATTTCAAAATTCCAAGCTTTAGATCAGCACAACTGATACTTACACGTACGTATGCCGACATTTTTGGTGGGCGAGCTCTGGGGTACGTGACACTTCTGCAACGCTGTTGTATGATCAAATGCTGAGCTGCGCGATGAGTAGCTTTCGCACCGGCCGTGAGCGCTGGAATTTTTTGATTTGAGAGATTTTGTACAGTCAGCAGCTGCAGAGCCCATATGCTTTTTTGGTGAGTTTCTAGATGTGCACAGCATTTTTGCTACTGAGCCCACATAAAACTTCTATCAAATTACAATTTCGTTATTGAATTTTTTTGACCAAAATGTCCATGTCTTCCTCCTTTCTTCTCCTTCTCTTCTCAAATTAGAGTTCAGTTAACAAAAAAGAAAAAAAATCGTAAAACTCACGAGAAATAACGGAAGAGGATTAACGGTGGCATTGTCTGGACCGGCAGCGGCAAGCAAAAGGGAGAAAAGAGAAGTTTGATAGTGTTGGGTTTAGATAAAATAATAGAAAAAGGAAGAAGGAATTGGGTATTTATATTAGAGAAGATTTTTTGAAAGAGAAGAAGAGAGGAAGAGGAAGAGAATATGAGAAGAGGAAAAAATCAGTTATCTTTGATTTGGAGTAGACAGTCATAATCAACTAGTATAATCCGGGCTAACAGTCTCGGATCAAGTCCGGATCAAGTACGTGAGAGAGAGGAGGAGATGGTTGGGTATTCTGGGAATATTAGTGTGCTCATTAGGAAAAACGCTTTTTTTTCAAAAAAAGAATATGTGCTCACTAGAAAAAGTGGACTCACTGGGAAAAATAGGTGTGCCGATCTAGAAATTCCCCTTTTTTGGGATCGTACTGATGATCAGCTCTTTAATGTAATGGGGGGTGGAGTCGGTTGCACATTAGACATTGCTAACATGATTCTTCGATTTCTCTGTATCTAAAATTTAGGGAGTTTCTAAATGCGCACACCATTTTTCCTAGTGAGCCCACTTTAAAACTTTTGCTTTATAACAAAATTGTCTCTAAAAATTTTGGACTATCTTACCCTCTCTTTCAATCTCAGCTCTTCTCTTTCTCCTTCAATCATAATAAAACTTATTTAAAAAACATGTATATATGTATGTATAAATGTGTGTATATAATTCTTAAATGATTTGGTAGATTCGGTTCTGTTTCGGGTTTCAAACTTCGAATCCGAAATCTAACCGAATTATTTTGTTTCGTTTCAATTTTGCTTATTTGGGACGGTTCTAATCGGTTATTTCGATTTTAAACTTTTTGTGGCTTTGGCTATTAAAACTAAATGAAATTTTAAATAAAACAAATCATTAATCTGATATATTGAATCTTGGACCATTTTTCATCAACCACTCTGGTTTACTAACAAGTTAGGTTTGCATCCTCATGTGAAAGGATGGCAGCATACTTGGCACATTCTGCAACTCACCTGCCAACTATACACACACTGTATTATTATTCTTGGGAGTTTCTTAAGGAGCACACCATTTTTCCTAGAAAACCGAGAAAAAAAAGAACTATTTAGTGGGCTCACCAGGAAAAGTGGTGTGCTCCTTTGGAAACTCCCTTATTCTTCATCATCATCTCTCAGTTCCTAAAAAAAAGAAAAAAACAAACCCAAAACAATGGAGAAGGGTGGTGGAGGGGAACAGGAGTCATGTGACCTCCCACGTGACTGTTCATGCAAACCAAATCTGAAGAAACTTTCAAATGCTACAGTTAGATCATATGTGCTTTCTAATAAATTTTGCAATAAGTAATCTCCATGATCATGTGATGAGGATGCTACAAAGGTGTGTGCTTTAGATTTTGTAACGTTTTGCTTGCTGTCTTTCTAGTCGAGTTTGTCCTAAGATATGAGTAGCATTCAACGAGGTATCGAAAGCGAATACGTACGCCAGCACTAAAATACATAAACACAAACACGAGCCTACACATATAGAATGAGATAATAACATGTAAACGAAATTATAAGTTCTACTCCAGCATATGATGACCAAGTTAAGTATGTGAAAGTAATAATCCTCTTCGTTGCTACGTTTGATGAATCGTTATAACAATTCTGGCTTGGCACGTTTAGGCGATGTTAATTGAAAAGAAGACCGCACAAAACCTAGAAATCTAGGTCTGCAAGAGGGACATAAGAGACTCTTTCCATTATTTTTTTTTTATTGTTTTAATAAGAAAAATTTTACTATCTTTCCTTACATTTGGTTCTGTATACTTTAATTTCTGATATTGTAATAAGATTCATTTTTATCCTCTTATTAGTGTATCTTGATAGTCATTTACTAGAATAAATATATTCTTCTAATTTCATATTATTATCTCATTATAGATACATACACCGTCAAATACTACTCGTATTTTGTGTATTAATTTGAAAAAAAAATCTTTATTACCACCCAATTTAATGGCTACTTGAAATTGCACTAATAACGATTCTTGTAATCTTACGCTAATATAATCTTATGTATTCTTCATCAGAAATGTTCACTCTCATATACATTCCTAGCAGTTTTTTGCATGGAATGTTTGTAAAGAACGCAACCATAGGATATTCAGCAGCACTCCATATTCAGTGGAATATTGCATATTTAATATCCACTCTGATATCCTTGTTTGGACAGATTTGCTTTTAGATGATGCCGGGACAGACATCTCTAGAAAGGGAGACGATCCATTCCATGACATCATTCTCATCCGAGATGGATCTTCAACTCATATTCCCACCGTTTTAACTAAAAAAACTTGTTACGCTAAAAAAAAAAAAATCCAAAATCCTTGATTTACGAGAATTCTCATAATATTCTATAGTCTAAAGAGAATATCTCGAAAGTGCAATTACTTTTGGACGATATAGTCACCTATCTGTGATTAGATTTGAAATTAACAACTCAAAGAAACGAAAAAGTGAGGGATGGGAAAAAGGACCTGAGAGAGAGAGAGAGAGAGAGAGAGAGGACAGAGAGAGCAGGTGGGGAAGTTCTAAATGCGCACCACTTTTTTCTTTGTGAGCACCATTTTCCTAATGTCTGTCTCCTAATGTCTGTCACAATGTTGAAAATAAAGTGTTACGAAATTCGTTATGTTGCGTTATGAAATCTAATAGAAAGCCAATATTTCTTAACAGTCGAAAATGACTCAATACACAGTAACGATACATTTTTTTGTTATTTTACGTTACGTTATTTATAATAATTTATAAATAGTTTTTATATTGATTTCAATTTTTTTTTATTATTACCGAATTACTGTAGTTTTTTTATTTGACGGCTAGTTATTTGCTTATTTGATTGCTTGTGGTATTATTAACTTGTATATCCTTATTTACTTGTAATAATTTATTTTTAATTACTGAATTTTTTTTGTTATAATTCTCTCCCTATTACTGAAATTTCTTACTTGCTGATTAATTTGAATTCTCAGCTAATCTAAAATAAACAATTAAAAATAACAAAAATTGAGGATTACAAAATGTAAATTACAATATTGACAATAATTGAAAATAAATTTGAAATCTTGTTTTCTTATTTAGATGATAACTTATAGATGTGAATGTAATTTAATTTACGAAGATAAATGTGAAAATTACTGTGAAACTTGTTAGAAATTTAGAATTAATAATGGGATATAATTTTTTTTATATTTTCTTTTATAATTTTTAATTTTCTTTTTAATTAAATAAATAAATAATCGCGTAAACTACGTTATGCGTTACGATATATGCTATACAACCTAACAGAGATAAAACGTTATGTTAATGTTATATCGTTATTTTAAGCATTGTCTGGTCATAATTTTTAGGGTTAATTACAGGTAGACCTCCTATAGTATTGGGGATGTGTCACTTAACACCCCTGAACTTTGAAACTCTCAAAAAATCCCATGGACTCAGTTATTTTCACTCTCCATTTTTATTAAAATGTACTCTTATCTCTCAAATTCCTATTCTACCATTATCTCTCCCTTTAATAAGTGTGCTGGTTAAAAGAAGGGATGATGCTAGAATAGGAATTTGAGGGACAAGAGTGTACTTTAGTAAAAAAGAGAGTGAAAATAACTAAGTTCAGGGAGTTTTTTGAGAGTTTCAAAATTCAGGGATGTTAAGTGACACATCTCTAATACTACATGGGATCTAACTGTAATTAACCCTAATTTTTACTATCGGATGGAGTGCTGACTAAGTAAAGTGTGGTGCGCATTTAGAATTTTCCGTGGAGGTGGAAGATCCCCACCACCGACAATGTCTCCGCCAAAAAGAGCCAAGCCAACAGGCTATTATGGAGTACAGTCTGTTCCTCATCTTGCGTGCCGTTGCTCCATCACTCGCTCCACAGTAACGGCATTTTGCCGACTTATTGGAAAAAAATGAAAAATTCGTGAATAATTCAAATTTTGTTGTTATGCTTCGTATTTCTAATGGAGCACACCTTTTTTTTTCTAGTGAGCCCACTTTATATCTGTCTGGTCAGGTCTGGTCAGATTTTACACTGTAAAGTGGGCTCACCGGGAAAAATCGTGTGCTCCAAACGATGCAAGAAATGCTTCCGTTTTAGATCCAAACGAATTCTGTAAGTATTTCCGAATTATTCCCGAATAAGCCGAATTTATGTAATACTCCCACTTCCAGGGAATTCTTAATGCGCACTACAATTTTCTAAGTGAGCACCACATCCTATAGTAAGGTGATTTACAACATAGGGGAAAATGGTGCTCACTGAGTCAAATGTGCAGCGCATTTAGAATTTCCCCCACCTCCGCCTTCTCCTCTCTCTCTATATAAACCCCCACCTCCTCTCTCTCTCTCTCTCCACACCCACACACTACGCTCTCGCAGCCATGGCCACTCCACCACCACCAGCAGCTCTCCCTCTGTTCCTCCTCCTCCTCCTACTGCCTTCTATAGCCTCCTCCCTCTCCTCGTCCAGCTGCAACGTGATCCCCCACGACACCGGCAACACTCTCGCTGTCTTCCACGCTTTCGGCCCTTGCTCCTCTCTCCACCCCTCCACTACGTGGGAAGATTTCCTCTCCCGCGACGACTCCCGCCTCGCCTACCTCTCCTCCCTTGCCCTCGCCGCCGGCGGCCGAGGCCCCCGCCGCTCCTTCGTCCCCATCGCCTCCGGCTCCAAGATCCTCAACACCCCCACCTACGTCGTCCGCGCCAACCTCGGCACCCCTCCCCAGCCCATGCTCGTCGCCGTCGACACCAGCAGCGACGCCGCCTGGATCCCCTCCTCAACCTGCCTCGGCTGCCCGCAGTCCTCCTCCGCCTTCTCCTCAGCCCTCTCCACCACCTTCAAGCCCGTCCCCTGCGGCTCCCCACAGTGCTTCCAGGTCCCCAACCCCTCCTGCCCCGCCGGCTCCCCCGCCTGCTCCTTCAACTTCACCTACGGCTCCTCCTCCGTCTCCGCCTCCCTCGCCCAGGACTCTCTGTCCCTGGCCTCCGACGTCATCGACGGCTACACCTTCGGGTCCATCACCAACGCCACCGGCTCGTCGCTCCTCCCCCAGGGCCTCCTCGGCCTCGGCCGCGGCCCCCTGTCCTTCATCTCGCAAACCAAGAGCCTCTACGCCTCCGTCTTCTCCTACTGCCTCCCGAGCTTCCGCTCGCTCAACTTCTCCGGCACGCTCCGCCTCGGCCCTGCCGGCCAGCCGTTCCGCATCAAGACCACCCCTCTACTCTCCAACCCTCGCCGCTCCTCGCTCTACTACGTGAACCTCCTCCGGATCCGGGTCGGGCGGAGACCCGTCCCCATACCCGCCGACGCCCTGGCCTTCAACCCCGCCACGGGAGCAGGGACCATCTTCGACTCCGGCACCATGTTCACCCGCCTCGTGGCACCCGCGTACGCCGCGCTGCGGGACGAGTTCAGGCGGAGGGTGAAAAGGCCGGTGACGTCACTGGGAGGGTTCGACACGTGCTACAGCGGGCCGATCGTGGCGCCGGCGATCACCTTCGAGTTCGCGGGCATGAACGTGACGCTGCCGGCGGAGAACGTGTTGATCCACAGCAGCAGCGGGGACATCTCCTGCCTGGCGATGGCGGGCGCACCGGACAACGTGAACTCGGTGCTGAACGTGATCGCCAGCATGCAGCAGCAGAACCACCGGGTCCTGTTCGACGTGGCCAGCGGCCGAGTCGGAGTGGCCCGTGAGGCCTGTACTAATTGAGTTTGCGGGCTCCAACGAGAATCGAGAAGCTCGTGAATGGCGTTTCACTGATGATCGATCGCTGTGTAGCGTTAGGAGTCTTTTGGTTTGTGTTTTGTTTGGTTGTGCGCAGACTGCAGGTGGTGTCGCTGTTGTGGTGCAGTGAGAATTCACAAATGCAGTAAAAAATAAAATTAAAAAAAAAAAAAATGCTGCTTGTGTAATTTTTACCAGTTTATCTATTTGATGAATGAATGAGCAAGATTTGTTGCTTTCTTAGATGTCATTTATCATTAATAATATTTTTGTATCATATATAACTCCTATCAATAAGAAGATATATAACTCCTATCGATAAAAAGATGCGAGAAAATCGCTTACGATAATTTGGTCATGTGCAACGTAGACCTACAAATACACCAGTTATAGGTAATACGAAAAGATATGAATTCTGGAGGTTTAAATGAGAAGATATTACTCGATAGAAATGAATGGAGAAGTACTATCAAAAGAGATATATATTTGTCACGTCCATGTCGTAGCTATGATTGGCCGTAGATTGCGGCATATGATGGCAACAAATGGGCTCAGCACGCGAGGGCGAGTTGGCATTATTTGTTGCTTTGTACGAATGATTCAGCCCCATCTCATGGCGCTGAAGTCGGGCTTTTTGGGAGCTTTGAGCTGCTCGAATGATGATCATTGCGCGCGGCACAAGAGCCACTCGAGACAGTCAAAAGCCCCATAAATCAACTTGTATTTAGTTTAATAGAAAGTTCCGATCAATATCTAATAACCTAACTTGTTTCGTTAAATCGATTTCTAATCTATATCAAGACTTAATCATGCTCGAAACTCCTCCGATCGCTCAGGTGATGGTGACCATTTCAGTCTCTGCCACTATATCAAAACTATAATACTGTTGAAGTCTTCATTACTACATCAAAATTATTATATATTATCGTAATACTATTGAAGTCTCTGTTACTACACCTACTACTACACTAAATGATCGAAAGTTGCGGTGAGCATTGAAGAAAAATTATTTTGTAAAACTTCGAAGTTGTGGTGATAGCTTATTTTAAGTAGAGATTTGAACCAAGCTGTTTTGATACTATATAGAAGTTCATGTCACCATACAAAAACTCTGAAGTTGTGATAAGGATTAAAGGAAATTATTTTGCATTTTTACAAATACTTCTAGGCTTTTCTTTTTTCTTTTCAAGATAACATTTACATATGATAAATCTTAAGATTCATTTGTTAAAAGAGAAGGAGTGTAAATCAAGAAGTTACTTCTTAGTTAATTTTCATTAGGGCACACTTTTACATGGGAATAGATAAATCCGGGATTAATTTTTAGCCAGTCTTGCTCAAAATTTTAAATTAAAAAAAAAAAAAAAAATCAATTCGAAATTTTGAATATGACTAATCAAAAATTGACTCGAACATGTGCTCATTTATCTTCTCTATCCACACTACATAAAACCTTAGGGAAATTCTAAATGTGCACAACAGTTTACTAGTGAGCGGCACATACTATATAGGGGAAAATGGTGGTCACTAGTAAAATATGGTGCGCATTTAGAATTTCCCAAAATCCTTAGCGATCCCATTTTACTTGCATTTTGCCCATTACTGTCTGCTTTCTTGGATTCCAACTGCACACACATTGATTGATTGAGAGTGAAGGATAAAAAGCCCAAAATTGATTGCCATCTCCCACTGTTTTGACTTCAATCTTGGCCTCTTTCATGGAACCTTTTTGGTTTCTTTTTCTTTTTTTTTGATCTTTTACTTGCTGGTGAGTTTGAATCATATACAGTAAAAATTTAATTACAGTTTTACCAGTTTGTCTCCCTGGTGTCAGTTAGGCTGAGCAGAAACCCAAAGAAACCGAACCGATCTGATTGGTTCGGATTATTCAGTTTCGGTTCAGTTCGGATTGGGTTTCGGTGATTTTAGCTCCAACCGAAACCGATCGAAAAAATCAAATTTTTGCAATCGTAATTTATTTTTTTTCTTTGATTTATTTTCAATTTATTTTCCTTTTAAATTTTTAATAAAAAATATGTGATTGTTATTTTAATAGGTAGAAAAATAAAAAAATAGAAAATAAAATTGTTATCTTTTCTACAAAATACAATTATTTATCACATATTTAGTTTCAAATCCAAATAACCGAAAAATTGAACCGAACAAAAAATTCGATTTCAGTTTTATGTTGGAATTTTTTCACCCAAAACTGAACCTAACCGATCACCAGTGTCAGTTACTATCTAAGCATGAAATCAAGAACTAGGCTTGATATCTTCTTCAAAGCGAGACTCTATCATGGACGACCGGCCATATGAGATGATTTCACTAGGATCATTCTAATTAATTTATGAATTAATTTTTTCCACAAAATTATATACATAAATTTATTCAAAAAATACAAAGATCCTTAGGGAGCGAAAAAGAGATTTAAATTTGGAATACAGAGGAAAAATTATGAAGAAGGGGGGGTGGGGAAAGTAAATTGGCATTTTCGAATATTCTTAATTTACTAAGTACACCCACTCAGTTCAGTTTGCGCACTTGGGATGATCACTGGTCCTTCCTCTGGGCTTCAGCCCAGGTCAATGCAGTCATGGTCAACGCTTAACTTGCTCCATACGTGGGCTTCAACTTTCTTCTGGGCTTTGACATCCTATGGCCCAGAAACGCCCGTCATACAAAATTTTTTATTTTCTTATTCAAAATTTTTAATAGAAACAATAGAATTTATCAAAAAGCAATTTTAATTCCATTCATATGTAGGGAAAAAAAAAAACAAAAATAATACTTTTATTTTTTCTTTTTCTTAAAAAAATCCATAATAATTTGTTTTCTTTCACTGGTTAATGGCAAAATCTATATAAATAAACCATTAAAATATGTTAAAACACTAAAAAAAAAATATTAAAAAAGAAATTCTTAGGAATCTCCGATTCAAAGTCAAAACAAATTAAGCACTGCCATTAATTTATCTTAATTAATTCAGAAAGTGACAAACTCATACATAGAATCTGCCATTATTTCAACAAATCTTTCCTCATAAAAAATATATTTTTTTATTTTTTAATCATCTTCTCCAATATTTATTTTGTTTTTTTTTTTTTTTTTTTTTTTTTGAGTCCTTTGTCCTTGAAAACTCTTTAATGGTGCTTGGATTAAAATAGAGCAAAGACTTGATATTAGGATTGTAAGAAGCCCATCTAACTTCCCACTTCCTCAATTTTCAAATCTCCAAAAAAAAAAAAAATTGCTTGGATCCAACAACTCGCCCCCCATTGACTGAGAGACCCTTCAATCTCAAATCCCTCAAAGTCTGAGGTAAGATTTCTCTTTCTTTCTATCGATTTATTACCTGTTTAGGTTTCGGATTGGATGTCTCTTTCACTGGGATGCTTTGCTTGATCTGGACTCAATAAAGTTTGCAACTTTGTCCGTTTTCCTTTTCTGGGTTTTTCTAATCTCATCGTATTTTTAGGCTTTTTCTTCAATTCTGCGATCTGGGTTTTCGCTTGGTACTCTGGTGAGCAATCTCTGACAAAAAAGATTGTTTCTTGTGGCATTTTTTTTTTTTTTTAGAATCTGTTGAATTTGATTGAAGTTTAGAAATATTTGGGTAGTTTTGAACTCTTCAGTTGGCTGAGATTTTGAGAAGATGATTGGTAGAAAGGCCATGGGGAAGGCTTCCCCAATTTTGCTGATCCTGTTGACTCTAGGGTTTTTCTTCGCGACATATAACCTAGTGACATTAGTGATGCACAACCAGAATCAAGTTCAGGGGAGGGAAATGGTGGGTGCCCGGAGTGCTGACCCCGTAGTTCAGATGCCCGAGGAGCTGAAGAAGTCGGCGGGGCCGAGACGGGCATTCCATGTGGCTCTCACGGCGACGGACGCGCCGTATAGCAAGTGGCAGTGTAGGATAATGTACTACTGGTACAAGAAGAACAAGGAAATGGAGGGGTCGGAGATGGGAGGGTTCACGAGAGTGTTGCATTCGGGGAGCCCGGATGAGTTGATGGGCGAGATACCAACGGTTGTTGTCAACCCTCTTCCAGCTGGTATGGATAGGGTGAGTATTGGTCCTCTGGAATTTGCTATTTTCCCATTGTTGTTGAGCAATGCATTAGAGTTTTCACAAGTTATAGAATTGTGTTCAAATTTCTGCCTTTTCATGTATGAGATGTCTTAGAAACAAGTTATGCCTCTTATGGAAGACTTTGCTATATTTAAGTATAATGTGATTATATTAGTTGGGAAGTCGATTGAATTTAGGAATAATAATGGACGCGTCCACAGACCAATTTTTGCCTCTCTCTATATAAAATTTTGAATTAGAAAATTAAAATTTTAATTTTTAATTCAAAACCTTGTATAGAGCGCGCCAAAAATTGACAACAATCCCTAATTGAATTTCATTATGCTTAAATAGATATACCTTATGGTCGTATTGAGTTCAATACCTTTTGGGAACTTGGTGGGAATTATAGAATGCTTGAATGTTGTATGTGTAATCGATATGGTGATTGCTTGCTCCTCAGCAGCTGAAGGTCCCTAGATCAAGGTCCTCAACTTGTGAACCGTCAGACACGGTTCAAAATGATGACATGGCAACTTGTTTGTGACATCACACATTCTAAACAATATAGAAGAAGGGATGATTAACCTTTTGTTAATAACTAGGGTATAAGAAATATCGTCTGTGTATGTATACCTGTTAACTGCATATGTTATATTATCGTAACTGTTACTTGTGTGTCTTTTTATCTACATATGACATCACTAATTTTTTTGCATGTTTGACACTGTTCTATACACATACAGGTTAGAATCCTTTAAAAATAAATTTTTGAGCAAGAACTGCTCACTCACTCACATGGAAAAACAAAAAATATATGAAGCCTAAATTTTTCGTATTTAGTTCCACAAGCATACACACCACTTTTCCTCAAAATAGGGGAGGTTGCAGTGCATGCATCCATGATAAGATTGTTCCATGAAAGTATTGACCAAATCTTTATGGCCGCTGGCGACTTAAGTTAGTGGTAGATTCTTAACATGTAAAAAAATTGTTGGCTTGCTACTATAGCAACATTGTCAGGTTACATTCTCATCTCTAAGGCGTAATATGCCAAAAGCCAAATAAAACTTGATTTTTGTTAGTTATGGGACATAAAAAGTATTTATGTTCAATCCTTTGAATCAACTATCTTAATGATGTTTTGTATTGTTCGGATGTAACGGGTGAACTTGCTGATGTTATGATGCATTTATCTCTTTATTTTGGCTTTATTATGAAATGGATTGCTAATAAAAAATTTATTTTCCTATAGATTATTACTACCTTTTTTCACACTCCTTTGAAATTTGAATGCTGTCTTTAGGGTTACATTGTCTTGAACAGACCATGGGCGTTCGTGCAATGGCTGGAGAAAGCACATATTGAGGAAGAGTGAGTATTTTCGTGTTGGGTTTGGTCATTTTATATATGGTACATTGCGGAAATCAACGTATTTTCTGACTTTTTTAATAAATGCAGCTATATACTAATGGCGGAACCTGATCATGTCTTCGTGAACCCTTTACCCAACTTGGCTAAAGGAGACTATCCAGCAGCATTCCCATTTTTCTACATTAAACCATCGGACAATGAAAAAATCATACGCAAATTTTATCCAGAAGAGAGAGGTCCTGTGACTGATATTGACCCTATTGGGAACTCTCCCGTTATTATAAAAAAGGTTGGTCATTTTGCTATTGCAACTCTTCTGCAACTAGTTGAGACGGAATTTGCATACCATTCGCTAATAAACCTTATGGTCATTTTGAGAATTGTTTATAGTGTGTATGTCTATGAATCTATGTGGAACTAATTTACTTTCAACTTGCAATTTAAGCTCTTTGCATGTGTCTCACTCAAAGCAATATCTCCCTCTTGCTTGGCTAATGATGCTTGATGCATTGACGCTCACAGTCCCAGCTGGAAGAAATTGCTCCCACATGGATGAATGTCTCATTGAAAATGAAAAACGATCCAGAGACTGATAAAGCTTTTGGATGGGTATTAGAAATGTAAGAGCTATTGGTAAATACGTGCTTGTACATTTCAATATCTAGCAGCAGACGTGCATGAGCTTTATTTATTTATGCTCTTACTTGTACTTTTGATCGAAAGGTATGCATATGCAGTGGCTAGTGCGTTGCATGGAGTGCAACACATTCTCCGAAAAGATTTTATGATACAGGTAGAGGGTGCTAATTTTTAGTCTTTTTCTGCTTTATGATATTTATTAGTTACATGATTTTTTTTATTTTTTATTTATTGATAATGCTATGTTCTTGCTTGAAAATACTTTGAATGCTTGGTTTCAGCCTCCATGGGACTTGAAGATTGGAAACACTTTTATTATCCATTATACTTATGGATGTGACTATTCACTAAAGGTAAATACACATCTCCATTTATTTGTAATATCCATTTGTTCATAAGTTAAGGAGCTTCATGTTTCACGGATATATTCATTATTGAATTTCTTTGATTACGTCTCATACCCCCGCTCACTAGTCAACAATCATCCCCACAAACATCTTCCTCTCTCTAAGGTGGGGAGTTCATAAATCATTCACTACACATTTGGTGTAACTATATCTCGGTTTCTTTGTCTTCACCATATGGAAAGGTTTTATATTTACATGAATTATCTTCAACTTGTTATTAAACTTGAAATGTTCGCATCACACACAAATCGAGAAATTGTACCACTTGGAAGTTTCTTGTGTTTTACTTTCATACTAAAGTTTGAATGTGGAACTCAGGGCGAGCTAACTTATGGAAAAATTGGCGAGTGGCGCTTTGATAAAAGATCGTACCTTCGTGGCCCACCTCCAAGAAATCTTTCCTTACCCCCACCAGGAGTTCCTGAAAGTGTGGTATGCCATTTATCTTGTGAATGAAACTAATAAGTATGCAATAGGCATTATCTTTTATGATGAAGCAAAATTTGTCTGGCGTTATCATTTGTCATCATAATTGCTACCATGCTATTGTGCCCATTTGTCCTTTTCCTTGCTTTTTTTTTTTTTTTGCTACTTCCTTTTCTTAATACTTTTCGGATATATCTGATAAATGTTGTTGCTTCTTCTGAACTTAGAATCCTTAACTGTAATATAAAATATTTAAAGGTTGTACCTTTGCAAGGCATTTGTGGCTTTTTAGTTTAGCATCCTTCTATATCAAAAGAATTTGTTATGTATTTAGGCAATATACGATTTTGTAATGATCAACAAACAATCCTTACGACTTTTTAAAAGTGGACATAGTCTCCACACACTATCTTTTTGACTTTTTGAAAGTAGACATAGTTTCGATATGTAAGTTTTTAAAATTCGACACGACTTCGTTATCTCCTTATGTAGTGGCAAGTGTCGTACACGTATCGGTGTCCGATACGTGTCCGATATGAACATGAAACTCACTTTGAAGTGTCTGCTTCATAGGATACCACGTCATCAGCGATTCTGTTATCTTAAACTTTGGTACGAGCCCACTATAACAAAAGTAATTGATGAGATAAAATTTACATACATCTCTAAAAGTAATTTAACTAAAAGCCAGAAAATCAAAATCTAACAATTTGAGATACAACGCTGCGTATCTGAAATAATGGTCACTTTGGATTACTAACTCTCTCAAAAAAACCAAGTCCCAACAATTCGTAGGTGCAGTTTACACATAGAAAAAAGCAGAACGTAACAAATGTTGAGGTGCCTGGAACAACACAAAAAAAGTTCATATATCATAACAATAATCATCTATTTTAATACCATGGTATAATCTAATACTCGTGTCATATGCTGCTATTGTAAGACATGATAAATGGATTAAATGACAATGGAATAAAAATCGATATATTAATGAGCTTAATTTCATTGGATAGATTACTCTATCAATGATATAATCTAGTACCCGTGCCATATGCAAAATACATAATAAATGGCTTAGTTTACAATGGATTAGAAACTGATATCTTAATGAGCTTTATTGAAATCCCTTCCACTGCATCAAAACTCCGAAGTTATGGTGAGGGTTGAGAGAAATTGTTTTGTATTTTAACACGCCTCCGTAGGTTAAAGGCGCGTTTTGGGGCAGAAACATGGGCTTTGGTACCATATTGAAGGCCCCTTCCACTGCACCAAAATTCTAAAGTTACGGTGTGGGTTGAGGAAAATTGTTTTGTATTTTAACAAGCTTAATTGCATTGGATAGATAGATTACTTTATCTACCAGTGATTAATGATTGAAAGGGTTGAAAGAATTAAGAAGTGGATGTAGGATTAGGACCAAAATTCTTTAATTGAGCGACACCTGTTATTTTTATTTTCTTGGTAACATATCTTGCAAACGTATTGGTCATCTATCCTTTAGAAAGATGATGTCTATATACTGTGTTTTGAAACTATTAGCCTCAATATTGACTTTTAACTGCCAGTAGTTGTGCTGAATTTACTTGGCTTATCCCAAAACGATTGATTATGTACTTTATTTATTATATTCCCGTGGCTGATTCGGAAAATGATCAAAGAGACAAACTTTATATTTCATGCCATATAGTGAATCAATTTTTTCATAGGAACAGTAGACAGAAATATTGTAGAGATGAGTTTCTATATTTACTACATAAAAATGAATCATTTATTCTGAAAGTTACACTCGTAGTACTAGTAACTCCGCCAGTGCTGTGCTTAAAAATTTATTGTTTCACTGCCTAACCCAAGCCAGGATAAAGAAGGAGGGTTGTGGTAGGCCGGTGACAACCAGCGTAAAATATTGTCACATATTATGACATGAGCTAAATTATTCAGAATGATGGAGAGATCGATAATAATGTTAACCATAGGATACAAGCTGGCGGGTTGAAATGGAGGAGGGCAATGAGAGTTTAATACGATCGTAATATTCCGTTAAGACTGAAGGGAAAATTTTATAGGATTGCTATTAGGCCAGTTTTGTTATATGGCACGGAATGTTGGGCTATAAAGAAACGTCATCCACAGAAGATTAGTGTAGCAGAGATGTGCATGCTCCGTTGGATATGCGGCAACACTATGAGAGATAAAGTGAGAAATGAAGATATTCGTGCTAAGATAGGTGTAGCTCTCATCGATGAGAAGATGCGAGAAAATCGCTTACGATAGTTTGGTCATGTGCAACGTAGGCCTACAAATGCACCAGTTCAACGAGGAGAGTTTATCAATATAGTACAAGTTAAAACAACGAAAGGAAGACAAAAAAAAACATGGATAGAGGTGATACGAATGGCTTCTATAAATATTACGGGTTTTTTCCCCTGATTAATGAGTCATTGGAAGAATAATATTACTTTTTCAATGTTGGACGATATGGAGTTTCCATGTAAATACCACGGTCATTATGCTTATTCATATTACTGAATCCAAGCTAGCGTTGTTTAGACTCTCTGAATGAAGAATAAATTTTACTATTTATAGGTGCTAATTCCACATAGTTTCCACATCACGGCCGAACTAAATGCAATCAGGTAGATGGGATCACCCACGTCGTCTCATGGCTCATCTCATCCTTCTTTCTGCGAGTTGACATGGTTAAGAATCCAATATGTCAAATGATTCAAGATTTGAGTCCATTCAACTCGATAAATCTTTTGAATGCCTTCATATAAAGCTTGCTATTTACCAAAGAAAATGCACCTAATCTTGTTAAAAAGGCCGGTTTCATACCCATTATTTGGTTTCATTTTTGCAGGTTACCCTTGTGAAAATGGTAAACGAGGCTACAGCGAACATTCCGGGTTGGGATGATTCAAGATAGTGACAGATCGTCGGAAAAAAAGAGAATCACAATTTAAGGGAAACCAACTGTTAATAGTTTCCATCAGGTAGTGAATTCCAAAGAACAATACATTCAGATAGTTGGAAGGATGTCTTTGTCGAAGGAAGATGAAGCAGCAGAGAGAGAGAGAGAGAGAGAGAGAGAGAGAGAGAGAGAGAGGTAGTTTTCTATATATTGCAGATGTCATTTTGATATATAGTTTGTTCGAATATATCATCACCTGAAGGAGCTTTTTTTTGTATGCCACAACGTCTAGTTGTGGGGATATTTTGCAGTACTGAACTCAGAACTTCTGATGATTTGCATCTTTTTGTTTGCTTCTTTTTGTGTCATGTACATGAACTTTGCGTAGAGTTTGCATAAATTTTTAAAAAATATGCTCTTGTTATTATTATTATTATTTTTCTTTGTTGTCGTAGTCTATGATGTTGATCTGTTTCTGGTCGTAAAATAAATAAATAAATAAAATAAAATGTTTTGCATTTAGATTGTAACTGCGGCTGGGAATGATTTTTTTTTTTATGTTTTGGTGTCCATTTTTTTTTTCCTTTATTATTTTTCGTCTATATTTATCATTTTTTTTTCTGGTGGGTGAATCTTTAATGGCTGAAGAAAATAATTTGCTGCTATATTTGCTGAAACATTGGAGAAATTGCTGATAATTAACTGCCTTGTGAATCAGTTGGGCTCTGGGCTGGGCTGGGCTGGGCGTATATGAAGAGGATCATACCACTTCCCCGCATTTCTACTCTGACAAATTTGTTTTATAAATACTTTTTTTTATTTTAATTTTTTAAGAAAAATACCATGTTATTTTTTATTTTTCTAGAACGAGCAAGTCATACGAGATCAAGTTATTTTTTCTATTCAAAAAATAACCAAGTTCTTCGAAATCGGTGGAACAAATCAAAAACCAGATAATTGTGGTGAACGAAACGACTGCCCCCTATTTGAAGCGAAAAACGTTGATTGACCGTTTCCATCGTGACATGTGCGCGTCTTGCCTATTTCAAATACGAGGTGAAAGAGAGATGAATACGAGCTTCAGAACTTCTTAACGACGGAGATTCGTCATAAGCCAATATGCCTATTCCGATGTTGACGATAGCCATTCGACACTCCCGATGGTGTGTTTGCTCAAGCTCAAAGGATTCGAAAGAGTCACTGTGCCTAGAACTTCAAATACCGAGTTCGATTGCTTATGCCTATTCCGATGTTGACGATAGATATTCGACACTCCCGATGGTGTGTTTAGTCAAGCTCAAAGGATTCGGAAGAGTTATTGTGCCTAGAACTTCAAATACCGAGTTCGATTGCTATGCGATTTCTAGGCTACTGTGACTGTAGAAATCTACTGTGACTGTGCGGAAAGTGTGCTGTTGACTTTATAATAGTGACGAAAAGAAAGCCGAGTGAGCACACTTCTTTACGGAGAGTTTCGAAAGGAGTGGACGGGATTAACTCTTCCTATCCTCATCCCAATGTTCATCCTTTATAATGAAATGTCACATGCATGCATGAGAGATCTCACATCAAAATCTTAGCACTAACCCATTAATCCCCCACAAATCAACCCACGTACCTATTTAGGTTAAACAAACACCTTTGATACCTTGCTACTTCTCTTAAAAAAAAACATCATCATGATTCCAAGCTTAATAATAATAATAATAATAATAAGCTTTAATTCCTTCTTAATTAATTTTAAATTACCTGTCAACATAACTAATAAACAAACGCCTGCATGCCCTGCCCTGCCCTGCTGGCTCTCTCTCTCTCTCTCTCTCTCTCTCTCAACCAAGCATGCAGCAGCTCAGCACGAGGCACCACTGCTCTCGAGACAAGTAGAGAGAGAGAGAGAGAGAAGTGAGCGAGAAGTTTTTGTTCTACAGAGACTTTTGCGGCCTCATGTGTTACGTCACACGTGGCAGTAAAGTCCAGTGCGGCTATGGGGGGGTTTGTGTGGGCTCCCATCTGCGTTGGGCTCGAGGCCAACCGAACCTTGTTCCGATCCCTGTAATGGGCCTTTGATGTTTGAAAAAGTAAAGGTTGGGCTTTGGACGGAGCAGACATCGATCCCATATATAGAGAGAGAGAGAGAGAGTACCGTTGGCTGGCTGGCTACTTGATGAGGATTGGTCGAGATGGTGACCATTGCGGCAGCGCCGCTTTCTATTTTTAGATTCAGTTGGCGTGCAAGTTAACTCCGCCAGTGCTGCTGCATTTAGGGTGAAGTGACCGAAAAAGAAAGAACAGACTTGTTTGATCATGATTCTCAGCACTGCTCCAAGTAAAAAATATAAGGATATTTACTGGTTTGTCCATCAAATCTTTATATACTACGATTTTGCCTCACAAATCTTCATATTTAGGATTTTGTCTACCAAATCTCGTAAGTTACAACAATTTAGTTCATCTCTCTAACATAGTTAAATATTTGACAATTTTACCTCTCTTTTCCTCTTCTATTTTCCTCATCTCTTCTTCTTCTCTCTTCCTCTTCTATTCTCCTTTTCTTCATTATTTCTCCTCTTTTATTTCTCCTCTCTTCTTTCAGTATTTAACTGTGTTAGAGAAGAAAGGAGAAGAGAAGAGGAAGAGAGGAGAAAGAAGAGAGGAGAAATAATGAAGAAAAGGAAAAGAGATGAGAAAGAGAGAAGAAGAAGAGAGGAGGAAAATAGAAGAGGAAAAGAGGGATAAAATGGTCAAATATTTAACGGTGGTAGAGATGGGGACTAAATTGTTGTAACTTATGAGATTTGGGAGGCAAAATCCTAAATATGAAGATTTTGGGGGCAAAATCATAATATATAAAGATTTGAGGGACAAACCAGTAAATACCCCAAAAATATAATGAAGAAAAGTTTAGAAGTAAAATGTTACGTAGGCGCCCGTCACATTACTATTTAAAAAGTAACTTCTTACTTACTTCTTAGCCAAACAAACACTACTTCCATTCTATTTCCATACAAACAAACACACAGGCTCTTAAATATTTATTTTTTCACTGTCTGTTCCAAATCAGAGTAAAGGAGGAGGGTTATGATAGGTCGGTAACAGCCATCGTAGAATATTGTCACATATTATAACACGAACCAAAATATGTTGTTGTTTCAAATTATATATATATATATATGATTCCAGGGATGAGTCCAAGTATCAATTCCTTAGTTAAGTTTGCTTATCAAGAGCTAATCACCTTATTACGAGAGTTTTAAAGTAAATATTGAGCTCCAAATTAAAAAGAACCGTTTAATGAGTGTAGCCTCATATTATTTATTTTTAGAAAAAATAATAAAAATAAATCATAAATTGTACTAATGTTGTATCAAACTAGTTGAAGAAATGATTTAAGAATAGATATTTTAAATTAAATATCACTTTCTGTTGAACATGTATAGTGTAGATTCTCACAGAGTTGTTAAGAGAAAATTTAATATATTTTGCATGATATTAACAATGCAAAATGCATTTCCTTTCGTTATTATTATTTTCTCAATGAATTAATTGCTTTTATCTTATTTGCCTGCAAACATGTCTTTATTTATAGCTTGAGCTTTTAAGCTCTCAGTTGGCTTGGATACTCTTTTAAGTCTTTATTTATAGCTTGAAACCTTTATTTAACAAGAATTTTCACTTATTATGATCCGTTTTCTCAAATAACTGAACCTCTTGCTCAATAAAAAAGTAAGGTTAAGATATTGGAGGAAGACTAAAGAATTTCAAGCACTGTCATCTGATTTATCTAAATTTAAAAACCCCCAACTTTCCGTTTTCAGCCATATCGTATCTTGTTAAAATTGATCGTATTAGTTTTTTGTCAACGAGAACGCGCTCGGTAGTCATCATCGTTCATGAAGTTTTGGATATTTATAAATAATTTACAATAGTTTTTAATAATTCAATAAAAAAGAAGAACAAAAACTTATTCCTTCGGATTTTGCTGGCTCAATTCTCTTGTGCTGATCAATAATAGGCTAAGCAGTCAACCGCACAATTGTTTTGTGTTAAAGAGAATCATCCACAAACAGATTTACTGTGATGACTATATAGGGAGTAACTAGGAGATGAAAATTGGAAAGAGAGAGTCAGAAATTTACAATACAGTTGTATTTGCTTATGTATAGTATAGGAAGTTCTAATTTGCAGATACAATACTTTTTACACTAAATTTGATTAGAAGTTGAACTCATATATTTTATCTTTTGGGAGGATTGAAAGAGACACCATCACTCTTATTCTCTCTCTATATTTTTTATTGACCACTTCTTATTACAACTTTCTATGAAGCTAGCATTAAAAAATAAGAGTTAACTTTACATAACCACTTTCCATAATCACTTTTATAAAACAATAAAGAAAAAAAAAAATGAAAACCGATGGATCTCGCCGGTTAACTTTTCATATCATACTTTCCATATTACACTTTTTGTAAACCAATCAGCCCACAGTCATTTTAGCTTATGATATTTTCACAAAAAACTTACCTAAAAAATAATTGATTTTTGTTGACTCAACGTGAAATACTTGTTTTTATATTAGAATGGAGAGAGGAAAAAAACATGTTTCCTAAGACTAAATAAAGATATTTTTCATTTTGAACTCAAAAACACACAAATCAACACTTGGATGTTAATCTATTTTGAAATATGAACCTCTACATGGTCGATGCCCATGCAAACTCCTGTTTTGTTTGTCTCACCCTTCCTCGATTGCATAAAAAATTATAAAAAAAATATATAAATTTTAAACTATATTATCGTTATTTTTATATATCATGTATAATAAATATTTATATAGCTACTGTAATATGATATATTGCAGAGCAGTTATAAAACAGAAACATGAAAAGAAAAATAAAAAAATAACAGAATCATACCCATCTTGTGATGCATTTATTATAAAAACTGTATATTAGAAATCACAATGTTTCTTCATATAAAAGCAGATAAAAAGAAATTAAAAAAATAATTTTTTTTCATAACGATAAAAAAAAAAGTCACAATGCTTTTATTTCTTGTTACTAAAGTAAAAGATATCCATTTTAATTGAGATTTGTATATTTTGTCAAGTTATTTTAAATAAAACCAAATAACCTTATCCCAAAAAGGAAAGATCATACACCCCAATTTAAGTTAAAACAATTTCATAATTGTTTAATTTAATTAAGTGCATGAGTTCAGAACTAAATATTGATCTTATGCCTCTGGGTCATTATAAGAAAAAGATTGGACTTTTAAATAATTGTTAGTTTTATTTCTACTACTCGATGAAAGAATAAATTAAAAAAATCACAAAAAGAACGGATATGAATAAATCTTAAAATGTTTGAGATCGTAATAAAAATAAAATGAAAAAAGAAAATGGGATGAGTTGAAAATTTGTGTGCTTATGGCTCTTTTCGGGGAGTTTCTAAATGAGCACACCACTGATTTTAGTGAGCACACTTCATTTCGAGATCTTATTTTTTTGCCTATGTAGGAATTAATCTCCGAGTGCTACCAAAACTATTCAGGTACTAATCCATGTATGGTTTGAAGACCGTTTGGGACTAATCCCGACTCAGAAAAAGTGTACTTATTTGCCATAAAAATTGAATTTTATTGAAACTTCAAAGAAGAGTTACAATAATAATGGTTTCTCGTTTATGAGTAATCTAGTTTCCTCTTTATTTAAAATTAGAGTTCTCTTATAGTCATGGAGAACAATCATGTTCTTCGTTGACAATCCGAGTGCAAACTCTAGAGTCGACAGTTGTTAAAAAACTCTTAAAGAAGAACTCTTGATTCTTAGTACAAGTACTCAATATAGAGATAATCTAATCCCTTTTCAGTCTAGAATGTGTCTATTTACAGGAGTTTAGAGGTTTTTGAATTGGTGTAACTGTGCAATCAATATCCTCTTTTATTGATGATTAATTTCCTGCTTTTAATCAATTGAATTTGTAACTGAAATCTTAAATTTTCTAAATTTATAACTGAAATGCGGATCTCAACCTTAAAATCACATTTTGGCTTTTTACAGCTTACATGTTATTCTCAGGCCCGCGTTTAGATGTTAATGAAAATAATTTTTGTCTCTTAAAGTTTTGGAGTGAAAACGCGATCCTCTAAGGTTCGCGTTTTAGTTATATCTAGTTCTAAAGATGAGCTCAGAACACAAATCTTTCTAAAATTAATGATATGTGCTTTTACTTTTTACGGTATATCTTGCTTGATTAGACCCACATTTGTATTGAAATAGGGATAATCTTAATTTTACAAGATTTGGGACCAAAACACGACTCTACGTTTGAATTTCTCGAAATGCGGATTAAGTTCTCATTTGAAAAACGCAACCTTAAGAGGCGCATGTTCTAACGCAGATGTTGAAATATTTTAAAGTTTTTAAGACCAGAAGGGTTTACGTCTTAAAATGTAAATTTACATATTTTGGCTTTTTAGCAATTTTTTCGGCCTTTAAGCCTCGCATTTTCTTGTATTTAGAGGGAGTTTCATCTCTCCATATTGTAAAACAAAAACGCGACTTTTGAAGATCTGCGTTTAAGTTTTATAAGGAGTTTCCTTTGATCCTTTTTGTTTACGGGAGGAAAAAAGGAAAAAGGAAAAAGAAAAATCAGTACTCACTAAGACAGGTGGTGTGCGCGTTTAGAAGACCTCCAAATTTGGATTTTTATGCTTCCAAAAATATTATTTTTATCTTTTAATTTTATTTTTCTCCCCAAAATAACTGTTTACACTCAAAAGACAATGATAGATCAGCTGGCACAGGACACTGACAATTTGCTTCGTACATTATATTAATTTTGTTACACAGAAGAGAGTTATGACTCGCTAGAATAGAAGAACCCTAGCTATAAAAAGAAAAAATAATTGAGAAAAATAATTTTATAAAGGGGTTTTTACATATCTTACCCTTACATCTTTAAAAATTAGAATGCAGTCCTCCAAATCTTCATATTTATAAGGATTAATTACAGTCAGACCCCTTGTAGTATTGGAGATGTGTCACTTAACACCCCCGAAGTTTGAAACTCTCAAAAAACCCCTTTGACTTAGTTATTTTCACTCTCCTTTTCTATTAAAGTGCACTCTTGTCTCTTAAAATTCCTATTCTATCCTCATTTCTCAAATTCCTATTGTTGGTTAAAAGAAGGGACGAGGGTAGAATAGGAATTTGAGAGACAAGAGTGCACTTTAATTAAAAATTAGAGTGAAAATAACTAAGTTCAGGGGTTTTTTTGAGAGTTTCAAACTTCAGGGGTGTTAAGTGACACACACCCAATACTACAGGGGGTCTGACTGTAATTAACCTTATTTATAATTCAGTCTCATAAATTCTTTAAATTACCATAATTTAGTCTCCAGCCATATTTTTGCCCCGATTTCCCAATTATATCTCTGAGTTACTTCACTTTAGTCATTTCTTTTCTCTTTCTCTTTTTATTAGGCTTCCCTCTTCATCTCTTTCATAGCAATTAATCTCTAAAGTGAAGTAATTCAGAGAAATACAATAAAAAGAGGGAAGAGAGAGATGAGAAGAATGAAGAAGGGAACACAATAAGAAGAGGAATAGAAAAGAAAGAGGAAAGAGATGACTAAAATGAAGTAATTCAGAGATATAACGGAAAATTTGGACAAAAAATATGACTAGAGGACAAAATTGTGGTAACGTACAAGATTTAAGAGATTAAATTATAAATATAAAGATTTGGGGATTAAATTCTAATTTTTAAAGCTTTGAGGGACAGATATGTAAAAACTCCTTTTGAAAATGGGGAAAAGGCCAAGGACCCGGATTCACAGCCCGGCGCTCTAGAATACCGGTGCTGGGCCTGGGCCCAGAGACAAGCGGAGCTCAATTTACGGAGGTGGTGACCTGTGGACCCGTGGTTGGGGGGCCGTACGGTCCGCAGGGGCCCACATAGCCGAATCCATCTCGCTCGCCATCTGTCTTATCTTTCCCCCGGATGGGGGCCCACCACCAATAATTCTCTCTCTCTCTCTCTCTCTCGTTTCCGAAACCCCAAGCCCAACTTTGATCCCAATACTTGTTCACACTACTGGCTCGTATGATCCCGGTATTATTACTAAAGAGCCCAATCTTCATTTATTTTAATTTTTTTTATTAGTTTATTTATTGTCCTGGGGAATTTTTTTCTGCATAAACCCTTGACTTCTAAATATTTGATAGGTCGTTAAGCACTACGCATTCTCCTTTAATGAACTCCGGAGACATCTCACGCTGTAACATCAAAGAACCATCGAGGTCAAGCTAATATCCACGCCAGTAATATAATCAACACATATATTTTCCTCTCTCCAAATATGTTGGATGGAAATCAAAGAGAAACTAATACCAATTAGAGATACATCTCGAAGCAGCAGATGTCGCATGCAAAACAATCACTACCAAACAACTGCAATTTCATTTCCCGATTGCAGCTGCAAACCAAATGACTTTAAAGCGTTGCTTGGTTGCGGTTTGTTGCTGTGTAAAGTGCTTATAGTTGTAACTATTTTTACTTCAAGTGGTGCTTCCCGCTATTTGATTGCACCTACAGTTAAAAAAGTTTAAAACTATAATTAAAAACAGTAATGCTCCCACCTAGAACTTGGAATATTCGTATGGAAATATATAAAGCCTTCGGTATAATACTATGAATTAAAATAGTTTACAATTAGTGATGAATTTATCCAAAAAAAAGGCTAGTTACGATTGCTTCAATGCTTCAAGGAAATCATTGGACTTACATGAGCTAGGGGTACTATAAAAAACCGGTTATGTATTTACAGTTGTTGAAAAAAGTATACGATACTTTTTCTCGCTCCTTGCAAATGTTGAGACATTTCTTAGACCTAGTGAAAATAAAAATTAATATTTAAATTTTTTTGCAACTCTAATTGCCACTTGTTTCCCACCATTGAAGTGATGCACCTGCTATTTTTTTTTTTTTTAAAGAAAGACTATTTTATAACTGTCTGGACTTACTTTGAGTCCGGATAAAAAAAAACACATAGAATTAAACTCACTAGGAAAATTGGTACGCTCCCTTGGAGAAAGGAGGCTTACTAGGAAAATTGGTGTGCTCCATTGAAAACTCCCCAAGGGAATGTAGAGGGCAAATTCTAAATGCACACCACTTTCCTCTTAGTGAGTATCATCCTCCCCTATTGTGCTAATAACTTTACAAAAGGATGTGGTGCTCACCAAGAGTAAAGTGGTGTGCATTTAGAATTTCCCAGCAAGAGGGATGAAATGTTAATTATGGAATTCCAGCCTGGGGAAGGCTATTTGAGCACACCACTTCATTCAGTGAGCCCACCTTCGAAGTCGAAATTACTTCCAAACGGTTTTCACATTGTTCGATAATTAATTTCTGAAAACGAGTTTCACATCATTTAGAGATTAATCTACAATCATGAGATAAGATAAGGTTACAAAAAAAAATTGATAAACTTGTAATTTTTTACAATATTAGGAAATGCATTCACTTAGAAAATTGGTATTGGAGAGAGTGTAGATCCAGTCTAATGATCTGTTCACAAGTGTCAGAGTCCAACTACTCCCGTTGGTCAAGTTTATCGCTGCCTTTTACAATTTGGGATTTCGTCACTTTTCTTTAACTAGTCAAACATACATACATGTATTTTTAGAACATTATCGGAATTATTTTTCTACTAGAAGTCGAACTCATAATTTCTCACAAATTGAAAAGAGATTATGCATACTACTATTATAAAGGCTCATTGGCTTGCGATTCATGAGATAACAATTAAGAATGCATGGGTGCTCCCAGAGAAGTGGATAATTTAGGATGTTTTTCAGTAGCAAAGTCATGACTTGCACATAAATTAATTTATGCAAGAGAATAATGGAAATCAACCACTGCTGCTTCATGTAAGTATTTTGAGTTAGCAATGAAAAAAAAAATAATTCCATTATTTCTCAATTTTTTGATTTATAATCTAAACCTCCTAAAATTCACTCATATTTTATTTATTGAGTTCTAAATTTGATTTGGCCTTCTAAACATCGTTAGTCAGTAATTTATTTTTTCTCACTGCTATTTAATTTAAACTGTACATTTTCTTAATAAAATTTTTAAATTACATCCATCTCTCTCATTAATAACTCATCTAAAATATGACTAGAAGAGGATAATTTAAGAATTTTATAAAATAATACAGTTTAAATTGAGAATTTTAAATTTAAAGAATAATAATTAATGACAATAGCATAGTACAGAAAGTCCTGCTGTAATTAACTCTCATGAGAAACAAAATAAGTTTGCAAAACAGAAAGTGACATTTTTGCAAATTCAAAGTTTGCAAGGTTGCACGCTCCATAAAGCCGAATACGTTAGGGCCCGCAGTTTCCAAAGGAGCACACCACTTTTCCCAGTGAGCCCACTGGATAGTTAATTTTTGTCCTGATTTTAAGCGGGGATCGAGGAAAAGTGGGCTCAGTTAGAAAAATTGTGTGCTCCTTTAGAAACTCCCGTTAGGGCCTAAGGAGGTAGGAGTTGTCTTAGCCGCCTAGGCCCCTATAAAATCCATCACGTGACGGGCGCGAGCGATGCTGCAACTAAGGATAGGGGCTATGGATCCATCACAGTCTAGAGAGCGAGGGGGGGGGGGGGGGGGGGGGGGCATTAACTCCTTGGGCTTGGGTGTGAGAGCTCTTAGCTTTTAACACCACCCAGCAGCAGCAGCAGCAGCAGCAGAAGCGCAGCAGTAGCAGAAAAATTGCAGGCTCCGCAGCGGCGGCAGCAGCAGCAGCAGCAGAAGGAGAGGAAACGAAGAGAGAGAGATCGAGAAGATGTCCTTCAGAAGGAATTTCTGCAGGAAAAGTCCCCACCATTAAAAAAAATATTAAACAAATTCAAAAAAAATCAGCAGCCCACAGCTAAATAGCTTAGCGTAGCTTTAGCTTCATAATTGCTGCTATTATCCCTACTTTGTAGGCAATTATTAAAGATATAGGTTTTTTTTATTTTTATTTTTTATTTTTAATTTGCCTACTAAACAGTGGCGTCAGCTAGACGGTTCCCATCTGACACCGGAGCCTTCGCTGATTGGGTGGCATCCTCCGCCACCGGCCGAGGCGACGACCTCTGCCTCGGCTTCAGCGCTGCTGCCGATGGCGGAGGCCGCGGCAGTGGTGGAACCTCTGCCTCCCCCGCCGCTGGTCTATGGGGCTCTCCCCCCTCTGCCGCCCCTTCCGCCCACCACCACCATCAGCAGCATCAGATCAACTACGGCGTCGCCGACATCTTCGTGGTCGCCCCGGCAGCGTCCTTCCATCACCAGACACATCAGGAATCGCTGTACCCGCCGCATCCGCTCGCCGCCGCGCCGTGCATCGCCGACGCCCACGATCTGCGGGGAAAATCGAGCGGGATCCATCTCTGGCAGCAGCAGCAGCATCATCACAACCATCAGAATCCAAACCCTAACCCTAACCCTAATCCCTACCTGAAGAAGCCCTTGCCGATGCTGGATACCGCCGCCGGTGTCCTCACCACGACCAGCAGCAGCGGCGGGGGGACCACCTGCCAGGACTGCGGCAACCAGGCCAAGAAGGACTGCAGCCATCGGCGATGCCGGACGTGCTGCAAGAGCCGAGGGCTCGATTGCTCCACCCACGTGAAGAGCACGTGGATCCCCGCCGCCCGCCGCCGCGAGCGCCAGCTCTCTGCCGGCGCCCCCGCCTCCTCCGCATCCACTTCGGCCTCGAAGAAGCCGAGGCTGTTGCCGTCGCACGCAACCACGACAACATCCCACACATCCACCTCCAACACCACTCGAAGCTTTGACACAAGTTCCAGTCGTCAAGGTATTTTGTTCTTGCTGTCGTTTCGTTCTTGTTAGAAATAGAAGCCTGGATTTCATGCAAATTCAATGTTTTTAGATGCGAGCTTTAGGGAGGGTTTGCCCGGACACTTCAGAGCTCCCGCGGTATTCAAATGCGTGCGGGTGTCGTCGGTGGAGGACGACGGTGAAAACGAGTACGCATACCAAGCAATGGTGAAGATCCGTGGGCATGTTTTCAAAGGCTTTCTTTACGACCAAGGCACATACGATGCAGCAGGAAACAACAATAACAGCAGTGCAATTCCAAACATTTCAACACTACAATCAGGCGGCGAAGGAGCTTCTGGAGGCAGCGGCAGAGGGCGGGATGCGCCCTCGTCGGCTGCAATGGTTCCGACTAATGTATCGGAATTGCTCGGAGGTACAAATTATGGTAACCCAATAAACTAAATTTATTTTTATGATCAGTGGCTCTTCTTGTTAATCAAGAACAAACAAGCAAGCAGTACATAATATAATGTGATAATGTTTACTTCTTCTATTTCTTTGTATTATGTTGAGGAGGGGATAATTATTGTATGCAACTGTTAGACCAATTTTTTCTTCTTGCTCTTCTTATTTTTAGCTTTAGTCATCAATAATTAATATCTTTCCAAGGACAAGACTAGATACACTGTTAGATGAAGTGAATGGTGCTTTAAATGATTCTATATAACTTTTTTTCTTTCTTTTTTTGCTCTCTCTCTCTCTCTCTCTCCTCTCACTCTCCTATTTCAGGAAGTGCAAGGAGCAAGCAAAGCTCCATTGCTGTTGGGGTATATCTTGTATCACCCTTTTCTTTGGAGGCTCTATAGTTTCATGTGATTGGCTTGTAGATTGATTGTTTCTTGTTATTATATTTGTTGTTTTAGTACAATTGCATATATCTTTGTTCATGTTTTCTTTTTGGTTTTTAATAAGAGATTAAAAAGAGTAGGTGTGTGACTGTGTTGTAGAGCAAACAATGCGGCAGAACTTGTAATCCCATTTGAGAATTTATTTGAACTTCTAATTTTTTGTGCACTTGCTGCCCATTTATTATTTATTCTTGAGGATGTTTTCTTCTTATTTCTGCTTGCTGTTGTTAGATGATTGTGCTTTTCCCTTGTAGCTCTTTGCATAGTAATTTTTTATTGTAACATTTGAGTTCTTTTTCTTTGTTTGAAAGCTGATCAGTACTTTCCAAAGTAATGCTGAGAACTATAGTGGTTAACATGCAGATGATTTATTGAATAGATACTGAAGCATTTCTTTATTTGTTAATTTATATACATACATTATTTATGGTATTATTGTGGAACCAATATTTTCTTTTAAGGATTTTTTCTTTAAAGAATATGAACATCGGTAATGGTCTTTTCAAGCCTGTTTCCGATTTCTTCTCATAATTTCTACTATAAGATTGTTTATGTGCATAGGTCATAGTTTCTTTTGTCAAAGTTGATTAGACAAGCATAAATTAACTTTATTTATAGAATACATGACTTTTTCTAAATGGACCTACTCCTAATAAATTAGGAGGTGTGAAATAATATTTTTTAAAAGGTAATATCATGCATAAAATCATGTGTGTTTTGGTGGAAATCGTATTTATCTGTAAAATGATCATGATGGGTCATAATACATTTTTGATACTGAGATTCTTCTTCGTTCTCTGCTTTCTTCCATGGTTAATGAAATATTATTCCTGAGGCATAAGTATCTCATAGGCCAATTAGTACAAGATCTTGAGATTGTTTGTACTTGGTTGTTAGTTTTAGAGTTTTAGATTTTCTTAACTCAAAGTATTCTATTGATTGATCTTATTTACATTCTAGGACATTACTATGGGATTGCTTATGGAGTTATCGTTGTACTATTGTTTTCTTGCTTTTTCTGTACTGCAAAGTGATGGGGATCGAATCCCCCATCGAGATCGTAGGGATGAAGGAAATAATACAACACAAGAGGAACACAAGAATTAATGTGGTTCGGCCGATCAAGTTCGACCTATATCCACGGGAGCAACGAGAGAAATATCCACTATGAAAATAATATGTTACAAGAAGAGATCCAAGTATCTCTTGCATCTCTCATAATAACAGAAGCATTTCTCTAAGCCAAAATTGCTCTCCTCTCTCGTATCACATATAAGAGATATATATAGTGTTTCTATCTTAATCCTATTAGAATAGCACTATCACCATCTAATTGGTGTTCCAAACCAATTAAAATTCTGATTTTCTAATCCAAGTCCAACTGGGACTCCTTGTGATTCTTGATCACATCTGGATACTCAACGGATGCGAGATACAAATCCAACACCAAGAAATTACTTTACCTTTTCAAAGAAAGTATCATACTAATCTTTTTGTTAATTATCATTGGAATTATTTAACAAGGATCTACTAATGATAAGCTTCGTTACTCTTTCTTGTCTAGTTATATGTCTGAATGTTGGATGTATTTGACATAAGCCATTACTTTTATTGTAGTTATTTTATTTTTTTATGTTGTTGAAATATAGAGCATATGTGGCATGAAAGTCAAATACAGTAAGAAATGTTGTGGATTTTGTTGATTGTAGACGACAAACAATTTTATTCAAATATTAGTCATGGTTCATGAATTGAAAAAATACAATTAAATGAATTAGTAGAACCTCATCACCAGTACTGATAGATTCAGAATGGAAAATGGAAGAGGTACATAGAGTGAAGAGAAACAATAAAGGTTGTATTGTATTTTTGTGTATCATGTTTTTATTTTTAATTTCTCCTATCAGTATATTTTTTATGAAAATTTAGGCAATTACTTCTATAGAAATAGTTTTTGTCATATAGAAAGATTGAGAATACTCTGAATCTTTCTATTTCTGGACGTTCGGCAAATCAGCAGACTATTATTTTCTATTTGCATACATTCAGTATCGCATTTATTTTTCTATTTACAGAACATTGCATTGGACATTGGTGCGAAAACATGTGCAAAAGGCCCATCATTCATGGTATTAGAGCTATCTATGCTATTTTGCAATCCTGAACTGGCATAATTTGTATTTCTATTGTTTTCGATTTCTCACCGTGCCACTTAGTGATTTCTTTGTTAAACATCTATTGGGGTCTGTTCATCGATATTTCATCTTATGGTCTGCAAGGGATTTTTGTTCGGAGTACTTTGTTTATCTCTCTTCGGTTCAAATTACATTGCAAGTTATTACTTGGATAAGCCATCGTTTGCTTTTTGGTGATTAGGATCTGGGGGGTATTTTTCTACTTGAGATCCATCCTATATTCTATACTAAACTAACATGGACCATATCGGCCACATGTTTTATGTTCTCTGGTTTCTCCTCATCCTTATCTAGCTTTGCAAGATTGCATATTTATTCAATAAATAAATGCATGTGATATGTATTTTAATAAATACCATGAGCATTTGTGTATGTAAGCTGCCAACCTCATAGTTAAGGAAATCTTTCTTATTCTTTGTCAAGGACAGTATTCACCATGTTCCTTTTATGTTTGATTGCCTTAGTCATGCATCCTTAGGTTACATTCTTTCTTATTCTTTCTATAGTATGATAATATTTTCTTTGTTATTCCTGTCCATGACACTATTCACCATGTTCTCTAATATTTTGATAGCATTAGTCGTGCATCCATTGTGTGTTTTTTCTTGATGGCGTTTTTTTGGCAAATGAGACAAGTTTAGGAATTAACCAGAAGATAGAAATCTGTAGAAGAGTATAAGGACTGGTATGGCAAAGGGAATAACGACATTGCAAGATGAAATGATAACTTAAGTGGTGAAAAACTCATGAGCTACCATTTTCTTTGCTTTGTTCGGCCATCCATTGGGAAGAATAGGATGAAATGGGTAATGCACATAAATTCAGATAATGTTGATTAGAGTAAAGAAAACTTTTGTGCCATTATATTATTATGGAATGCAAATGTTATTGGAAAATAAGCTGTACAATTCAGCTACAATACTAGACATGCTTTATCTATCTTCTGGTTGACGCTTGCAAACTGTCTTTTAGACATCTTTTGCTAACTCTTAGCTACAAGACTAGACATGCCTTATCTATCTTCTGGTTGATGCTTGCAAACTGTCTTAGACATCTCTTTTATTTTTCAGGTTGAGATAATTAATAGTTTAATTTGATGTTGGACATACTATTTATGAACATCTAATTGTGATTGAGGTTTTATGAAAATGTTTTCAAAAGCCTTGTTTAGTTTTCAAGCTATAAATATTATGATGTATTACTTCTAACAAAACACTTTGTGGCCCGTTTGTTAACCTTTCTTTTTGCCTCCAAGAGGTTATGGGTTCTAATCTTGCAAGATTAGAAACATTTATTTTATTTAATACCCCCACAAATTTGAGAACTAAGCTTGGACTTGGAGTGGGATCGAGTCGAGCGTGGACTGAGTTGGGTTTGGACATGTGTCGGGTCTGACCAAGTGGATTGAGTTGACATGGTGAGATGAATGCATGGCTGTCTCTTGGGCTCCATAACCTATATGGTTAGTGTGGTTAATGGATGATAGTAATAAGAAGTAGGTTACCCACAAACTCCACAATTTACATGGATTAATGCGAGTTAGTGGTTGACTCGTGGGCTCCATAACCCGCATGGTTAATGAAGATTTATAAGCTATTATACTAGTAACTTGAGAATCATATGGGTTATGAAAGGAGCATTTGCATAAGCTATACACACCAAGAGAAAACATAATTCAGTCACACCAAGAGAGAACATAATTCAGTCACACCAAGAGAGAACATAATTCAGTCGCTGTGTGCCCGACCAAGGGGGTTGGGTCCATAGAGGATTGAGGAGATCGTTGTTGCGATTGGTTGGTGTACACCAAAGTGCTTGGTTGTTTCTGGAAGCAGTTCAGTCTTGGGATCCTCACACCATAGTGGACCAGATATTGTTTTTAAGTTCAAGTGTTTGAGGATGCACAACTACTCTACATGAAAGTGTTCCAAATCTATGTTCTCTAGTATTTTTAGAAAAATTATCTTTCCCAATGTTTAAATTCCCTTTTGTTCTCAAAAATTATACTTGGTTATCTTGCCAAATAACACTGGGCTAGACATATTTAGTTTCTGAAAGTACTACTGACTACATGGAGGCCACCCTTTGCTCTCTGTTGTACCCATTCTAATGTTACAGTTTTTAGTTAATTGTCCATTCACTGCATGCCTTGCACTTGTAGTATTTTGCTGAATTGGTTCTTAATGAAAATTTAGCAATTGTCACAATTATACGTTTCTGAAACACATCCAATTTAAAGGTGCAAATGGGCATATTGATGAAAATGTAGGTTTTGGTAATAAACATTCGGTACTTAAAAAATCTGAACATCTTACTTCAAGTGACTGTTATTTCTGTTTTCAGGGAAAACGGGGGATCTTTCTATTTCCATTGAGAAAAAAAAATTGAAGATTACAAAAATTTCTCTTTTTCTTCGATTACAATGAAAAGACTCAAGAAAAGAAAAATAGACGAGATGACTTATAGAACACGTCGCTCTCTTTTTACAGAAAATCGTGGGATCGAGACAGCTATGAGAATTGATCCGTTTCTTGACGATCCGACGTCGATGATTGGAGACGGTGGAGATTTCTTGAGCTCGTTTTTCTTCTCTTCTAATCTTGGAGGAAGCTCTCTTTTGATCTTGGAGGAGAGATCTGACCGAAAGATCTTTTTGAGTCCCTCTCTCTGCTGATCTCAAGGCTTTAAGACTCTCGTGCATAACTTGAATTGCCAAAAAGTTCTTTTTGAGTCCCTCTGGTGGAGTATTTATAGGCTCCAGTTGTTGAGATGGTTTCCTTGTAGATAGAAACAGAATCTTCTTATAATTTTGATAAGATATTTGAGTTTCCTTTTGATTAGATTTGCTCCAATGTTTGTTGTATCGTATCTTAATTTTGCACCTAAAAATTAATTAGACTCAGATTAGGATTTGTAGAATTATCAAACTCAAATAGAATTAATTAGAATCCCGCACCCAAAAATTAATTAGACTTAAATTAGAATTCGTAGAATTATCAAACTCAAATAGAATTAATTAGAATTCTGCACCCAAAAATTAATTAGACTCATATTAGGATTTGTAGAATTATCATACTCAAATAGAATTAATTAGAATCCTGCACTCAAAAATTAATTAGATTCAGATTGGGATTTGTAGAATATACAAAATAGTCCGGGGCGTGGCGACTTCAAATTATTGTGCGCGAGATTGGGCGGCCAGCCTCGCGTCCGCGAGGCTGGTGTCCACCTCGCTCGAGGCACGCTCTTTTTTTTTTTTTTTTCTTTTTCCCTTTCTTTTCTTGTCTTTGGCCTTGCACTCGCGAGGGCAAACCTTTATTTTTATTTTTATTTTTATTTTTATCATCCTACAATTTCATGCATATAATGCAGTAATGCCTTGTCACTTGTGTTCTCTGTAGGGAAGTGGATTTGACATATGTAGGGTAAGTAGAGTTTACTAACCGTTTATCACTTGCGTGGGATTGTCTTTAGGCAGGCTTACTGAAAACCTTAGCTTTCAGACATTGGATTGGTGCAAGCATGCATTCTGGTTTTGTCCTCTACAAGCGAAGCATCTAGGTACTATATAGCTTTCAGTATGCTATATGATTGTTGCATATGAAGATCTTAATATGATAGTATGATTGTTGCATATGAAGATCTTAATATGATAGTGTAGATCGCAGGAAAGATGATGTTTGCAATTTGATGATGTTAACGAACTAAAATCTTTGTGTGCCATAGTATTGTAGTATTGATATAGTTAGTTGATATTTTTGATAATAACTGAAGAAAGCCAACATATTGGTGGGAATTAAGCTGGCTTGACTTTAAAATTAACAAATTGAAGGAGCTTGTGTTATTTTATGATGCCAAACTAGGATAGTAAGTTTTTTGGTCTTTTCAACGGATGGTTAGGCATTGGGTTGAAGTAGTATTTTATTTGTAATTGGATTCTGAAACATGTTTATGCTACTTGCTTTTTATTATTTTTAATGTGCTTGTTCTGTTTATTTTTGAATGTTGATATGGTGTATAGTTGCGGTTTATATAGTATTTAGAAAATAAAGACAGTGCTAGGGTTCTTATAATATCTTATGCTTATGATGTTCTAACTTGTGCTCGACTAGATGAAATTTGATAGAAGTATACTGCTATTTTGGAATTGAAGTATACTACTATTTTGGAATTGTTAATTTATGTTTATGATGATTGGTCGGTAAGTATATTCAACACAGTGATAGTGGAACAAGGCCTAAACTGCTTTTCTAGAGTCGCTAAAGGTTGCTTAATGCTCTGAAGTTTAAGCAGTAAGAATATTCAACACAGTGAAAGTGGAAAATGCCTAATGTTGTAGTTCATGCTTCAAGAATACTACATATATTGAAGCCGACATTGTTTTAGGTTGTTGAATATTGTATATGTTGATTGTATGATTATTGTTTTGATTATGTTAATGACTTTGGGTTGGATAGTTTGCATATACCTTGTTTATTTCTGGCCCTAGCTCATAAAAGCTTTGGTTAATGTTGCTTTGTTTATCTTCTTGCTTCAAGTAATGTTTCTTGCTACATCACATTTTAAATTTTGTTGTCAGTCAGTACATCAGTGTTTGTTTAAAATCTTGTCTCCTCAGGGTAACATTTAGGAAGTGAACAGTAACCATGTTATTTTATTGCCTTCTTTACTGAATTTTTGATAGAGAAGTTTCTACTTTATAAGCGTCACATCCACAAAAGATTAATGGCTAAGTGATGCGTGTTTGATATCTTGGCTTGAGCATTCTCAACTTTTTGTAAATTTATTAGTCGTAGCTCCCTTTATTCAGTGCTAAACTGTGTAGCTAGTGTTTTATTCTTCATCCAAGTTGTTTCCAGACCTATCCTTTTGCTGAAAGGAATTGTTTGCTTTAGGGATTCTTGATCTTTGTTATAAATACAAGTTCTACTATTCGTTTCCTTGGCCCGATTTGGTTTGACATAAAGTGGGAGAGGATAAAAGAATAACGGAAAGGAAATTGTTTTCCATTTTTTGGTTGGAACTGAAAAAATAAGGAAAAGAACGGTGGAGGGAACAACAAAGCTCAAAAAACTTTCCTCCCTTTTTCTTCTTTTTGAATTAAATTACATGCATTGTCAAAATGTACATCTTTGAGTTGGTACTCTGCAGTTTCTGAAATGCTGGCCATGCAACTTATCCTTGCTCATTTTGGGAGCAAACGTTCTATGCTCTCGTATGTAGTAATTTGTCTTGCTGTTTACTTGTATCTCGATACTTTGGCTCTACGAACTGGATGTTCGTTGTCAATGGAAAACTTCAGTGTGTGTATATATATATATATATATATATATATATATATATATATATAAACAGCATTCTGAAGAAACAACAGTGCTTGTACGTCAAAATTTTGTTATCGGGCTCGGTTTGCTACAACATTTGTATTTGTCTTGGTCTTGATACCAAGCAACATCTTTCTTGTCATTTCTCGAGACTAAACTTATGCCTTCCTTTTTTGAAGTTACTGATTAGGTATCTGAGCTTGGTGATGGTTAAAACAATCAAGAGAAATCGTCTGTGTTGAACGTCTTATTTTTAAAATTCTGGGAGGGCATGGAATATAATTATAAACGAGTCTTAGAGAGTCTATGATATGCCTCATATTGTTGATGTTTGAATTGCTGTTTGCTCGACAGCTTGTTATTGATGGCAGTATAACAAACTGAAGCTTGACAACAAGACCTTTTCCTCTTAAAGACATTCATGAAAACTGAGCTCAAACAGGATTTCTTAGGTATATCTATGCTCAGTTTTGTTCTACTCATTGTATGCAACACTGCCAATATCATTTGCTTGCAATGAAACACGTATTTATTAGTGGGGCTTGTTCTCACCGTATGGACCCATAGTGGCCGAACCGTCCATAGTGGCTCACAAATAAGTTCACTTCTAGTTCTTGTCGTGGTATTCTTGTTGGGTCCATAGCTGAACTGTAGAGTTCTCACTTCAGCAGTATGGCCATGCAACGCTTACTGTTTTCCCATGTGAGAAAATTTTGATTCATGGCTCCATCTCAATCTTCTTCGTGGACCTTCTTATCGTATTGATTGGTTTCAACTAATTGAATATTTTCATCTTTCTTTTCTTTATGATTTCAAGGCTTCACCTTCGTTTATGGTACATTGTTTGCAATTTGGTTGAGTGAGGGTTGGGAGCATAAATTTTAAAATGAGTCTCTATTTATGCAACAAAGAGATCTAGCTCAATAGTAAAACAATAGATATAAACATATCTTCATCTTATTGACTACACTATACAAGTATATTGTATAGCTAATAAATTCAGCACTTATAAGATACCACGTACATATATGATTACTAAAATAATTAAAGTTATAATTTTCCAACAAGTTTTATTCAAAATTCAGGTTCTCGGTTTGATTTTCATTTTTATTCGGTTCAGTTTTTGCCAAAATTGACGTAGCAGTTTTTAATTCAATTTGACACTGTGTTTCTCTTAGTACAATATGCTTATTAAGAACTCAATTTTGCTCAAGCCTCCACTTAGGGGACCACTGCCCACCCTCAGCGGGTCTGCTCCTGGTTGGAAAAAGATTCACTAAATAAGAGAATTTATAATTGTTAGAGGATGCCTTGCAAGTGTTGGTAGTGAAAATTTCTAAATAAAAAAGAATTTTTCACACAGAATACGGAGCTAACTCCGTAGCTCTGAGTTTGACTATTTTAGCCTTGCGTTTGAGCAAAACGCGGAGCTAATCCATAACTCCGCGTTCTGATGAATTTAGTTCTGCGTTAACTCTGCATGAGCAGATTTTAATAGAATTCCAAATTGATTATGATTGAGATTTGGGCTTATTCAATATCCAAATTGAAATATCCAAATTGAGTCCAATCAGAATTCCAAATCAAGAGATTTAAATCAATATTAAATATTTGATTAAAATCCTTGATAAATACAAAAATCTTCTTTTCCTATTCATATGGAAATCTTTATTTCTATTCTTATGGAAACTCTTATAACCACTAAAGTCTATAAATACATTTTTTGAGGAGACTTTAGAGATCATTAATCAATAATAGATCAATTTATAGATGATCATCAATCTTTAAGAGATCTTTTTCGAGCATTAAGAGAGTTCAAGTTACGCATGAGAGCCTCGAACATATCAAGATCAGCAGAGAAAGATTATGTCGGCCGTTGTCTTCATCAAGTAAGAAAATCATCGTCGTTAGATCGTCAAAAGGAGCTACTTGATAGATCCCATCGCTACGAGAACCCAATATTTATTATAAAAGAGAGTGACAAAATATAAATCCTCTCGTTTATTCTTTTCTTGTTCACTTTCGTTGTAATCTAAGTTGTATTCAATTTAAGAAAAGCAAATTTTTGCTGCGAACAGCAAGTGAGATTACTCTCCTATTTATAGTTGCTCATGTCTTATTTAGATCATTTTACTTGGAGTTTTCTTACAAGATGTTTACAGGAAAAGTCTCGAGTTCTTTGGGATTCTAGAGACCTCTAACACAAGAGACTGTAACAATGTAAAAGAGATTTCAAGAGTTTTAGTTGGATCTAATTAGTTCTAAAGACTTATAAAGAATTTCAGAAATCTCTAGAGAACTTACGGTACGTTTGGTTGCTTGAAGTAGTGGAAGTAGATAAGAAATTAAGAAGTAACTTAATAAGAGATTACTTATTTTGTTTGTGTGTTTATTTTTGGAAGAAAAAAAATGCATTAGAAAAGTAAGATGTGATTATTATTATTTTATTAGTTTTATATATATAAAAATATAATTTTTAAATGGTAATAACGATATATAAATAAAAAATTATCTTGTTGCTTTGATCCACTACTTACTAGAGATCTTCCAAATCAAAATGAGAGGAATAAAAGTTTGAAAGTAAAGTATCTCGTAAATACTATCTCACCATTTAAAAAAAATAATTTTTAATTTGTTTCTTTGTCCAAATAAATATTTAAAATAATAAAAGTATTCTTAATTAGATTCCAGTGCAATGACTTTAGTCTTTTTTGGGCTTACGATTAAGTCATCTGCAGAGACTCGTCTGCCTAAATGTAGGGTCACAGCCCTTGATAAGACGGAGACTTCCATGTCAGAAGCATCTTCCTTCAGAGAATATTGGAAGGTATGCTGGTCTCTTCTGAAGCAGATTCTGTCAGCGAGCATCTCTTGACATTGTAAACAGGCTACATGCCCCTACAACTGAGTCTACTCGATTAGGAGTATCTTGTCTAAATTAACTTCTTATATCTGAAATCGAATCTAGAACCGTCCCTTAAAACATGGAATCTTGCAGATTGATAGTGTCTACTTGGTACATTGAATTTATCAAAAAAAAAAAAAAAAAGAGATTTCATATTTCCTCTTAGTGAGCACAGCTTCATAGTGTGCACCATATAACTTTTAAAGTAAGTGGTATTTTTTTTTTTTTTTTTCCCTTAACGAGCGCTATCCTATTTCCTTCCATTCCACCGTCACCTCGAAATCCCTCACTCGAAATCGCTCGAAATCACTGCTATTTCTCGTCAGGTTTCCTCAAAATCGCCATAAAACTTCTCCCTCGAGAGTTCTCTTCCTTCGAAATTGCTATCATCGGAATGAGCTCGAGAGTTCTCTTCCTTCGAAATTGCTGTCATCGGAATGAGTTAAAGTGTGAGTGAAATATGAATGGTACTCACTAAGAAAAGAGACAAGTCTTTTTTGGTAAAACAAAGGACAGGGTTGAAAATATACTCAACTTAACCTAACCTATGGTACTTGCTCAGATGAAAGTGGTGCACATTTAGAATTTCCCCTATGAGACCAATTCACACGGCTTAATGAAGTGAAAAGGATGACCTCGAATTTTCTTTCCTTCCAAGGAAAATTTCTTCAAAAAAAATAAAATAAATAAATAATCAAGGCTGCATCTGAAAAGCATATCAAAATCGCAAAATAACTCCAGAGCGAATGAAATGGATCTTCCGTTTCTCTATTTTCTTTCCCTCAAACCTAGTACCAACAATTGATTCACTAGCTAGTCCTCCATCAACTCGTACTGGAACCGATAAAGATTTCCATCAACTCGTACTGGAACCGATAAAGATTACAACTGGTGCGTGAATAGTAGGTACGTAAAAAACCTCAACTCGACGGGGGCATTCGTAAACAACTGATTCCAATGTAGATCTAGAAAAATATGTATTAATAATATTTTCTAGAGAATAATTGGATGGCGAAGGAAAATAGAAAGCTACATAAAATTCATGATATTTCAAATCTTTTATTTTGAAAGGCCCTACAAAATTGATCACTAAAATTTGGCATTTACATGCTGTTGCTGATCCCTCAGAATGAATCCAGGCAATGTAGTGCCTCTAGTACTCACATATGACCAGTAATACTTGCATCTGACTGATACCTGACAACATCAGTCCATAACATAACAAACAACACATCACTCGTGCATCACCAATCAACTTTGACCACCAGAAAGAATTCTGTAGAATCTTCTCCTTTGAACGAACAAAAAAACTTCGATTCGATTCCTACTGGGCTTCTTAGAAAATACCAAAACTGATTACAAAACATATCTCTACTTTCATTTTCATCTATACCCTGAATGAATATTTAGTATACACTGTATTCTGTACTAACGACAACGAACAAAAATGTGTATATATTATACCTGCTAATATTTCCTGTAGTAACAAAGAAATCCATCCTCAGGAGACTTCAATGCCTCGCCTTGAGCGTTGGAGTTCAGACGACGATGCAATATTTACATACCTGACCAGCTCCTCCTCTTGTCGTCGTCGTTGCTGAGCTATAAATTTTAACCCAGGAACGTTTTATATGTGATGCCCTAAGCTGCTGGAGATTGTCTTTCATGTGTCCTCTGCGAATGCTTTGAATACAAAATCTTTGAAGCGCTTTGAGTACTGCTTCGGATCAACAGCTGATATTGATGTTGCATCGTACTGGAAGGACTTGTATGCATGCTCAAGCTTTTTACTGATATCGTAGTCTTGAAGTATGTCGATGATACCAAAGAACAAGACCACTTCGTATGTCTCCCCTGTGGGCTCTCCGATCAGTTCGCCCTCGTTTCTTCGTATTGTTTGCTCAACTCTAGCTGGCATGTTGATGCCTAATCTGAGCGTCGACCACCTGAAGCAACCAGACATAAAAAAAACATGCCCATTTTCAATTTAGTGTTTGATAGTATGAACTGTACCGGGTTGGATCTACAAGCAACTGATCCATGTCTGCTCTTGAAAGTCGAGGAGCTGTTTCTCTCGAACAATCAACTTCACCATTAGCTTCAACACGAAAACAAAAGGAGCGTATCAGCTCCGCATCTCAAAAAAAAGTATCAAACTTGTTGAGACTCGGAACCAACCTTCTTCTTCGATTTGAGCAGCATCTCTTGATTCTCTAAAATGAACACCCACCAAGAGACTGTAATCCATGATCCTCTCCTGCTCGAGCAAGTCACAGTCCCTATCCACTTGCCTGCAGTGCATCTAAATTCTCTCTCAAAACACATGCTAAGTATTTTCGAGAATACAAGTGGGCTTGATATTACCTACAGAACTCTTGGAACCAAGCCTTGTGCAGTCGGAATATATAGTTAAGATCAAGGTCTTTCAGAGTGGTGTTCTCGTCAATTTCTGACTCGGGCTTATCAGTTATGCGGCCATGAGAGGATCCTTTGAGGTCGAAACGCCTGTGAATGACATATTCGGAGCAGAAAAGATTTCCCATGATAACAAAGCGGACCTGGTCCACCGTAAACAACACCAATAATGTACAAAGCAATCAATCAGACATAAATTTTAGATGAAACCATCCGGTTCGGACTTGATTCTAACCTTCTTCTTAGCCGGCCCAGTTAACTTGACACAGTGCAGGCCGAAGAACTTTGCCACTAGAGTATGCTCATAAGATCGGACATGCTTGTAGTAAGCTGGCAGCATTCGCACAAGCACCTGTATGTATGTATGATGAGAAGGGGTTCATCAAACTAGATCAAGAAATTGCAGTGGTGTTCTTGATTCATGAAAAAAGAGTTTTGTGAGGGACGAAACATAAACAGAAAAGCTCACTTTCACTTCGGCCTTCTTGATTGTTTTGATCATGTATCGATCATCGTTGGTCAAGTAGAAGAAGCTCCCACTCTTTCCAGGAGACGAGAGCTCTCGGAGTGCATCGTTTCCGCAGATGGAGAGCATGTAATCGGCCGCATCAACTTTGAACAGTCTGCGTAGTGTCCTGAGCACCCGAAAAGTGAGTAAAGACTGAGCAAATATATTTTGGCGAGGTGTAGAGGTATGTCCTGCTGCGTTACCTGAACACCAACGGGCAGTAGTCCTTCCACTTGAAATCGCTCGACTGGTGTGGGGGTGTGTATTTTGATCCTTCCGGGGGGAACTTCGTCCATACTTTCTCTTTAGGGTCGAAGGCTGACGATTTCAGATCAAGCGACGGAACTTGCCCAGCATGTCTGCCTACGGCATGCCTGTGCAATAGCACTGATGGTAAATTGGGGATGACCATGCATAGTAAGAACACTGTGTCTTAACTCAAGGATGCAAGTAACGATAAAATGAATCATAGCTGTCTATTAGAATTGGTAACTTCACAAAATTCAGTCTGTTGAATTTATACATTTCATAATTACATAATATGAAGAAGAAGAAGAAGAAGAGATACTATCGCAGCTTGGTAAGGTAACTTTATGGCCATACCGAAAACATTAGGGATACAAATAACATTATTTACTTTCAATCAATCATGAATAGCAAAGAAATTTACTAGTTTCAATCAAAAAAAAGCAACAAGAAATTAAGATACCTGATACCAAGCTGTAGATTGAGCATGAGTTCATAATTCTTGTGCCCTTTCGATATCGTCTCCCCTTGCTTCTTCTTCTTCGTCCGAGGCAAGCGAATCGGCGTCCCCTGACTACTCCTCGACAGCCTCGGCTCGTCCTCCCCCCTCCCAACGGAATCTGTCGATGCCCTCCCCCCGTTCATCACCACCGCCCCACCACCGCTCCCATCCACAATGTCGCAAGTGATGTCCCCATCGCTCTCCCATATACACATTCCATCGAACACCGTGTGCGCGTGCGCCCGCCCGTTCGGCCTCCTGGCTCCGACCCCCGTATCCACCGACCCCCTCCGCCTCGGCCTCGGCGCGTCGGGCCCCCCTTTCCTTCGCTGCTGCTGCTGCTGCTGCTGCGATAATGAATCAACCTCCATCCCGGACAGATTCAGCCTCTTCTGCGACGGCAATATGGTGACCGTCTCCCCGGGGCATATCTTGCACTCGGGCAGCTCACGGTCGAATATCGCCTGCGGGTCTCTGGAGGTGGGCGAGGTGGCGGCGGAGGGCGACGGATAGTAAATCCCCTTATTTTCTTCTTCACTATCGTCATTGCTGTTCGAACTCCAAATCCCAATGTAAAGGCTACCGTCGGCCCATCTGAAGCTGCCGTTGCCCATGGGCACGCCGTTCTCCCACCCGCCGTCGTAGCGGTTGCCGTTGGCCCAGATGAGGGAGCCCCTCCCGTGGATGGCTCCGCTGCGCCACTGCCCGACGTACTCGTTGCCGTTGTTCCAGATGTAGCGGCCGTGGCCGTCCTGCATGCCGGAGCGCCAGTCGCCGTCGTAGCAGTCGCCGTTGGCGTAGCTCTTCTTGCCGCTGCCGTGCTTGAGGTTCATGGACCAGCCGCCCTTGTAGCTGTCGCCGCTGATGCCGACGTAGGAGCCGGCGCCGTCCATGAAGCCGGACTTGAAGTCGCCCTCGTAGGTGGCGCCGGAGGGCCAGGAGAACTTGCCGCGGCCCATGGTCTTGCCGTGGCGCCACTCGCCCTCGTACATGCAGCCGTCGGTCCAGAGGTACTTGCCGGTGCCGTGGGGGAGCTGGTTGTGCCACTGCCCGGTGTAGAAGTCGCCATTGGGGAGGAGCTTCTCGGCGTGGACGAGGTGGTCATTGTCGTCGGTGGGGTCCTCGAAGGAGTGGGTGGGGGAGGAGGCCGCAGAGGAGACGGAGTCGGAGGAGTCGTCGACGGGGGCAACGGACATCGGTTGGAAGCAGTGTCCGCCGCGGCGGCCGTGCTGCTGCTGCTGGCTTCTTCGTACGGTGGACTCCCACGCCTTGGCGTGATGTTTCTCCTTGTGCATTCTCTTACTTCTCCTCCTTCTTCTTCATCTCACCCATTATCATCATCAGCACAATTTTAATAAATAGTATCAATGAATAAAATAAAATGAATGTAATTGAATAAGTTGTTACATTCTCTATCGAATCAGTGCAACCAATAACATTCGGACATTACAATTTTTTGGAAATTTTTGTTTTGTTTTGATTGATTTGGGTGGTGGGATGAGAGAGTGACTAAATTTGGATGGGAGGGTTGAAATTGATTGGGGTCCTAACATTTGGGAGGAGGAAACAACAAGTTATTCCTGCTTTGTAGGATTCTTACAAGGGATCTCAAAAAAAAAAAAATTAAAGGGAGGAAAAGGGAAAAAAATATTAAAAAAAAAAGCTGCAAGAATGAATGTGACTGTGGGTACTCTTTTTATGATTTTTTTTTTATTAATTATACTTAGATCTCTTTATATAATTTTTTTACTGTTTTAATTACACTCAGAATCTCTTAGTCTCCAGGATTTTAAGTGAGAATTTTAAAATTTTAAAATGATAAATTACACACCTTTCATATTATAAGGGATCTGAGTGTAATTAATTAATTTTTTTTATTTACAGTTTGGGCCATTTGAAAAAGGGGCGGGAGGCGGAGATTTTGTCATTTTGAAGCAGGATTTTTTGCCTTTTTTTTTTTTTAAAAGATACTTTTTACTTTTTTTTCCCTGGGAAGGGAATTTTTTTTAGTTATATTCAAAGTGAAAAATAAAAAAGAATAAAATTTCAAGAAGTACTAATAAACTAATATACAATTTCACTCTTCATATTTACTAATATTTTCTTAAAACTTTTTAAAATAAAAAGAGAAAAAGTATGTTCAAGCTCTAGAAACAACCAATTGTAATCCAATGTATTAGATATGAAAATGGAACTTCCATCAAGAAACATGTTGGGACAAAAAAGTTTTTAAAATTTTAGTTGCGAGTGAATTGAAAAAAAATACATATTGAGACTTGAGCCTTTATTACTCGTAAATGTGAGAGATATAAAATTAGGGTTAATTACACTCAGACCTCTTGTAGTATGCAGGGTGTATAGTTTATCACTTATAAAGTTTAAAACTCTCAGTTAGACCTCCTGAACCAGGAGGTCTGAGTGTAATTAAAACACGGCGATTTAGATAGTTCAGGAGGTCTAAGTAAGTTATACATTCCTCATACTATAGGATGTCTATAGGATGTCTGAGTGTAATTAATCCATAAAATTATAAAAACCATAGAAACTAAGCATTTTTTCGGGATGATGTTGTTAGAGGTAAGCCTCATTTGAGTTATCATGGTAAAAAAAAAATATCGTATGAAATAAAATATAATTTAATGTGTTGATATTTTGAGGTGCAAGAAATAACTTAAAATATTTTGAAGGGATAAAATAATTGGGAAAGAACCATCCTTGTTCGTGCTGATATCTCTCTTTATCTATTTTTTATTTTCATTTATTTTTTTCCTTCAACATTGAAATAGATTTGGTTCCTCAAATTTTATACTAATTTGTTATTTTTATTGATTTTACTTTGACTATCTCTTAATATAATTGTTTAACGTAATTTTATCTTAAATTTCTCCAATTTTTTTTGGCAAATTATCGTAAATATGTAAACAAAAGTTGGCTTGAAGACAAAGTACCGATTATAATATTCATATCTAATAATAAAAAAAAATGTGGATATAAGATCTAAAACCAAACTCGATGAATTTTATAGTTTACAAAACCCGAAATCAATCCGAAATCTAAATGAAAGATTGGGATTTAAGTTTGTTAATTGTTAGATCGCTCTCACATAATGTTTGGAGGTCCCTATCGAGTACCATTTACAGTCATAATAATAACATCGAAGAAATCAAAGTAAAAGGGAGTTTCTAAAGAGGCACACCATTTTTCCTTAGTGTGCCCACTTTTCCTTGCGAGCTCACCCTCTCCTAAAAGAGAGCGTTTTTGCTGGTGAGTGTTCGCAGCGAAAATTCGTTGCTTTCCTTCCTTTGAAATAACCTGATTTACAATGAAAGTGAACAAGAAAAAGAATAAACGAGAGAATTTATATTTATCTCTCTCTTTTCCAATGAAATGTGGGATCTATGTGGCAATGGGATCTATCGAAGTAGCTCATTTGGATGATCTGACGTCGATGATCTTCTCTCTTGAAGACGACGGCTGACTTGATCTTAATTTTCTCTGGTCTTCACGAATTCAAGACTCTATGTGTAACTCGAATTCTCCAAGATGCAAAAAAGATGATCGAAAAAAGATCCCCCTAGGGCTTTCTTAAAGTGGTATTTATAACCTTAGGTCAATATGAGAGTTTCTATCAAAATAGAATTTGTACTCATCAAGGATTCCAATCAAATATCTTAGTTTTGATTTAAATCTCTTAATTTAGAGTTCTGATCGGACTTAATTTGGGTATTGTGTAAGCCCAAATCTTAATCTCAATCAATTTATAATTCTGATTATCTGCTCATGCGGAGCTAATCGCATCAAAACGCGGAGCTAAGAAACCAGAACGCGGAGTTATGGATTAGCTCCACGTTTTGCATAACGCGAGACTAAAATAGCCAAACGCGGAGCTAACTCTGTAGCTCCGAGGCCTTCTACTCTCACCGAAAAGGGGCCAAGAGAGTGAGGGTAAAGGGAATGGACGAGTTCCTAGACACAGCAGCTGATCCGTCAGATGGAGGTGACTCTGACGGAGATACAGTGCTAATGAGCAGCTGATCCGTCAGATGGAGGTGACTCTGACGGAGATACAGTGCTGATGATGACGGCAATGCTGGTGGCGCTCCCCCACCTGTCGTGACTCGATCTCCGAGTCCGACAATAAAATGCCGCGGGCCCGTAAGGGGTCAGCCAGCTCGGAAGAAAAGGAAGCCGGCCGGGGAAAAATTGGTGATCCCTGAAGAGGCAGCGGTCAAGTTTGCCACTGACTTGCTTGCTTCGACCCTGCCTTCTGGGTCGGCAGAAGAGAACAGGCCTACCGAGGTCTGTAGTGCTACTGAGGCTACGACCCTGCTGGCCACGGGATCTGCTGAACACACTACGACGTTACCTCTGGATCGCGAAACGGGTGTGCTTCTGGAGTTGGCCAAAGCTCCTCCCACAAGTCCAACTACAGGACTCATATCCCCTGGTATGGTTCTTCTCTTTAAATTTTATGTTCTAACTTCTTTTCTTTTTCTATATATATATATGTAACACTTTCTATTTGCTTTTTTGAGGTGCAGGTAGTCAGCTCCACTCGCCGATGCATTCAACTACCAGGGGGAGTCTGAGGAACTGGTGGATTACTCCGGCACTACTGGGTCCGTGGGTGGATTGGGTAGTTCGGCGAACGAGTTTGACGCAGACTACTTCACTTCGGCCCCATGTTCAGTTCCTTCATCGACTCCTCCCATTGATGAATTAGGGAGTGATGATAGGACTGATGTTGTCGTGCCCAGGGATGCTCCTCCATCTCTGAGTTTACCGTCTCCAACTCCGGCGGTCTGTTCTGAGGATACCTTCCCCGTCATCATTGGCATGCCTGCTACTCATCCTGCCGTGCTAACATCGTCAACGATAATGGCCGTTGAGACACCGGTGGCTCCTCCTGCTCCAGCTCGCTTGCCAACAGGGAACGAAGACAACCTGAAGTTCTCGTTTGAAGCTACTTCTGTTACATGAGGAGTTTTCGGTAAAGACACTCCAACATCTACCCCTGCTGGCGAAGTTGCTCGACCTACTAGTACCGATGATATTTCTCCTCGGGTTCTCAGTTTTGCCAAGTCACTATTGGCTTTACTGGCCCCACATGTTATGAGTCTAGTATAGGGGCGAGCTTCTTCATCAACTCCTGCAGAAACTACTCCTCCTCCGGCTACATCTTCCTTGGTACTACCTGTGCTAAATATGGACACTGTGGACCCTCTTGAGGAATTCTTCAACCACAGCTCTAACGATTTTATGCGGCTGCTAATGAGGTGTATCAGGATGATCCTGGACGGAAGAGATTTCCTTGAGCTTGGACGCCCAATGTTGGCCAGTTACCTGGACAATATTGAGAGGATTGGAGGGAGTGACCGAGCAGCTCCTTATCGAGCCCGCGTAGAAGCCTTAGAAGAACATGTGCAAATGCTGGACACAGTTCACCAAGCGAATGTGGAAGCGATCACCGAGATTGAGGTGGCGCGGCTACGAGTAGAGTTTACAACTTGTCAGGAGGAGCTGAGGCGCCAAGAGAAAGATTGGTCTCGTGAGTTGGCAGAACTACAAGCCAGCCATGAGTCAGTTCTGAGGGGGCTGGAGATTGCGGACTTTAAAATTGAGGGGAGCCAAGCAGCCATCCTTAGAGCCAAGGAGACTTATCGCCAAGGCTTAGGCTATTTTAACGGTCAGCGAGTCTCGGTTCGGGGAATCCGTTAAGAAACGGGAGGAGCTGATCCTTCGACAAGGACAGCTTGAACAAGAAGGCATGATAAGGAGTCGTTTTATCGAAGAATCTCGTCAGCGGTTGGCTCAGCAACTTGCAATAAATGACGATGATTTACGCCGGCAGGCTTAACACTCCGTGGAGAAGACTCGTCGTCGAGTAATTGATGAGACGACAAATAAGTTGAAGTTTTTGGGAGAACCATAACTCCCTTTTTATTTACTCATTATTCTTTATAAAGAACTCAACATTTATTTGAATTCTTTCATTCTTTTGTAACTTTATTCTTTTTGATTTTATGAATAAAAATAATTCTTTTGAATCTTTTATCTGTTGGCTACAAAATTTGCTTGCACAACAAATAACTTGTCATCAAAATAGTTCATTTATTTTGGTAAAACAATCCAAGGTTCATCTGCGTAACTTAGATTTATTGATACCGACCGGGTTATAATTATTAACCACGGTAAAGCCCTTTGAATAGAGCTAGATGATAGTTTGGTGAAAGCGTTTAGCTACTTACACCAGGATGATCGGGTAAGGATCATTTTCTTAGACAGAGGCGCCTAATTGCACATGCGTTAGAGTTTGATGGAGGCAGTTCACGACTCTTATACGTAACTTAAACTGCACATGCCAAGATGATTGGGTCAGGATCATTGATTTCAGCAGAGACGCCTAATTGCACATGCTTAGTCCAAGTGTTTATATGTGTAACTTGAACTAATGGATGGTTATACTTCTAGGGGTATGAACCAGATGTGATAGTCACTCTATCACCATTCTGTTTTATTAAGCATAGTATTTCTTCAAAAATTTGCCGTTGATCGACATCATCATTCTATCACCATTCAGGTTCATTAGGTGATAGGCTCCACTAGAGTATACTGTCTCCACGATGAACGATCCTTCCCATTTGGATTCAAATTTACCCTTAGTCTTATGGGTTAGAATCATTGGCCTTTCAATAGCCAGGACCAAGTCTCCTTATTTAAAGGTCCATGGTTTAACGTTATTATTGAACGCTTGTGAGACTCGGGCTTGATACAACTCAATTTGTTATTGAGCCCGGAGACGTTTTTCATCCAACGCTTCTAGTTCTCGCAATCTCTATTGATGACGTTCTTCTGTCATCATCTTAGTGGTTAGGGCCACTCTTAATGATGGTATCTGGACTTCAAGAGGTAGGATAACCTCACTTCCATAGACCATGGAGAACGGGATAGTTTTTGTTGGGGTGCGAATGGTGGTGCGATAAACCCACAAACACTCTCTTACTTTTTTATCCCAGTCTCATTTGTTGGAGGAGACAAACTTCCGAAGGAGTTTAATAATCGTCTTGTTGAAAACTTCGGTCAATCCATTTGCCGCAGGGTTATATGGCGTTGAAGCAACATCTTTGATTCTGAATTTATCACATAATCTTAAGAACCCTTGGCTGATGAACTGCAGTCCATTATCGTGAATGATTCTTCGAGGGATGCCAGAATGGTAAATGACGTAATGCTTAATGAACTTAATCACATCCGTCTTTTTCACCTCTCTCATGGGCACGGTTTCGGCCCATCTTGAAAAATAATCGGTTATTGCAAGAATAAACCGATGTCCTCTGGATGACGGGGGAGTTATTGGCCCCACAATGTCCATCCTCCATGCCTCAAATAGCCAACTAGCAATGGTATTGTGCAAGTATTCTGGGGGTTGATGAATAAAATTGGCATGTACTTGACAGTTTTGGCACCGTTTAGCGTATGTCATTGCCTCTATAATCATTTTTGGCCAGTAGTATCCTAACCTTCTTATGTGGTCCCCGAGTTTTGGACCGGGCTGGTGAGCTCCACACACTCCATTATGTGTTTCTCTCAGCACTTCATCTGTTTCTGCTTTTGATATCAGCGTAGTAGAAGACCATCACTTGACTTTCTGTATAAAGTTTGAAGTGTATGATCATAGTAAAATCTCGGGGCCTTCCTCTTTATCGAGGCAGCTTCCTTTGGATCCTCTGGCAGCATCCCATATAAGGCATAATTTACAAATGGAAATTGCCAATCACAAGGTTCCAGAGTTAAGCCTGTCTGGCACACCTCTTTGATTTGGAATACCGTATCCGGATGGAGGAGTTCTCTTCTGCCAATAGTGATACTTTTAGCTTCACCTGGCGGGATCGTCAATGTTGCAGCTAGCGCGGCAAGAGCATCTGCATAGACGTTTTCATTCCGAGATATGTGATAGATATAAAATTGTTCAAAATATCCTACCAGCTCGATGATTAGTTGATAATAGGGGATGAGAGGTTCATGTCTGACTTCATACTCACCCGTCATTTGGTTGACGATGAGTTTAGAGTCTCCATATGTCTCTAGATAGTTCACCCCCAATTGAAGAGCCATTTTTAAACCAATAATGAGTGCGTTGTATTCCGCCACATTATTCGTACACGGCTCTATTAGTGAGTAGTCATTAGGCAGTATGTGTTTATGCGGGGATATCAGCACAACCCCCACTCCAGCAGTAGATAGTCTGGCAGCACCATCAAAGAACATCTGTCATGGTTATTCTTTACTAGTTGTATTAACCTCTAACGTCTGTTTAGAGTTGGACCAAATTTGGTGGTCTGCTAGAAAATCGGCGATCGCTTGTCCCTTCGTAGCTTTTTGAGGAACGAAGTGTATATCATATGGAGATAGTAATAATGCCCATTTCGCCAGTTGGCCGTTTAAGGATCCTGATTTTGTTATCAGGATTTTCAAGGGATTAACCCGTGATATAATATGAATTGTTTGTCCTGAAAGATAGTATCGCATTTTCTGAATAGCGAACACTAGGGCTAAACATTTTTTTCAATCGGGGTATACCGATACTCGGCCCCAATTATTATCCTGCTTAAGTAATAAATGGCGTGTTCATCGCCGTGCTCATTATAATGAGCAAGTAATGCTCCTAACGCATTATCTATGACCCTTAAATATATGAGGAATGGTTGCCCAGGGATCGGTGCCATAAGAACAGGCGGTTTGGTAAGATATTCTTTGAGATCGTCAAACGCCTGTTGACATGCCTCATCCCATACGAAGGAAACCCCCTTTTTCATTAGTCTTGAGAATGGTTAGCATCTTTCTGATAGGTTGGAGATAAAGCATCGAATATATGCCAGTTTTCCTTGTAACCCCCTTAACTCTTTAAGATTGCGGAGAGGCGGCATTTCGTTGTTCGCTTTTACTTTTTCGGGATAAAAAAAATTCCTTCTGAGGTAATTACGAACCCAAGGAATTTTCTGCTACGTACCCCCATGAAAGACTTGGCAGGGTTCATCTTCAAGTGATGTTTTCACATAAAATTGAAGACTGTTCTTAAGTCATGAAGATGATCTTTTTTGTTCTTGTTTTTGACCGCTAAGTCATCCACGTAATATTCTACCATTTTGCGCAGATGTTTTTTAAATATAATGCTCATTGCACGTTGGTACGTGGCACCAGCGTTCTTTAGTCCGAAGGCATTACTGTATAACAGTACACCCCCAGCGGTGTTCTGAAAGCCGTGTACTTTTCATCATCTGGGTGCATTTTAATCTGGTCATAGCCTGAAAAGCCATCCATAAAGGACATTCTCTCGTAACCGCAAGTGTTATCAATCATTATGTCAGTAATCGGGAGTGAGAATTCATCCTTGGGGCATGCAGCATTTAGATCTCGAAAATCGATATATATCCGAATCTTGCCGTTCTTCTTGCGAACTGGTACTATATTAGCCACCCAATCGAGATGTTGCTCTTCTCGGATAAATCTCAATTTTATGAGCTTATTAACTTCAGCGACTATTGCCTCCATCAGTTCTGACCGAAAACGCCTCTGTTGTTGCTTAACTGGCTTGGCATCTTCTTTGATATTTAGCCAGTGTGTGGTAATCTGAGGATCAAGACCGGGCATGTCTTCATAACTCCATGCGAGCACATCTATATACTCCTTGATAAGGGATATAAGTTCCTTCTTTTCCAGGGGAGTCAGTGTATCGCTTATAAAAATGGGTTTCAGATTCCCTTCCGTTCCCATATTAACTTGTACTAGTTTATCTTATGTGGGCGGGTCACGCTGTTCAAAGCAGACATCCCAAAGAGTGTCCATGTGTTTAGCCCAGGAATCATCTTGAATATCAATTGGTTCCTCGTCGCTTTCCAGTGCGGCTGAAACCATATTTATTGTTAGATATTGAAACCGGGCGCCGGTACTTAGATCTGAAGCATGGTCGAGTGGGCGTAAATCTTCATCTTCTGAAGAATCTTCTTCGTATTTGTACGATGATGAGAGAGGAGTAGATACATAGGCTAAGCTCCTTCTAGTTTTTTGACAATAGTCTGAGCTCTTCCCTCTTGGTCTAAACGAGGGTATGAGATTTCGTCGCCCTTTCCCAAATTTCAATTCCAGTTTTTAGGTAAAATTATAACCCATCTTTTCCATCATTTGTCGGGATTTCTGTTCATATAAGTGAAATTGAGGTGATGTTTGTTCGTCACTTTTACTACTTTGTCTTTGGTTAGGCGACGTGATCATTTTGCCGAAGACAATCGGTTTATGTGATACATGTCGCGGCGGTACTTTAAAGAAGTGATCTCGTCCTTTTATTATTTTGGACCAAAAGATGAGAGACGACCTTATGGCAAGTGATATGCCGTCAAGACTTCAAGTTCGGATAGGTCATCTACCTCGGTAGATGTACAAGAAGGCTCGGACTCTGTAGCTACAACAGGCTCGTAAACTAATTTTATATTTTCATTAATAATCCACTCATCCTCTGTTATATTGGCTACATTATTATCAAAATTCATTTTAAAATTTATGCGAGGGTTAATTTCGTAATCACCCCCGTTATCCTCTTCCGGAGATTCGTACTCAGTGTCGGCCTCGTTGCTGCTATCTTCGGGTTCTTGAGGCCTTTTACAGTTATTGTTGGAGACTTCGTGGGCTGGCTTATAAAGCATAGCATCCGTGAAGTAGTTCTCTAATCCTTTAAATGACTGTCTATCTGCAACTAATATCCGGACTTCTCCTTGATCATCGCAGTATTTCATGCATTGGTGGAGAGTCGACGGGACTATCATATAGGTGTGTATCCATTGTCACCCCAGTAAAATGTTATAAGACGTATCTGCGTCTATAATATAGCATGTAACTTCTGTCCTCAAATCTCTGATCTGACACCGAAGTCGGATTTTGCTAGGAGGACAGCTGTCGTTAGCGTTAAATCCGTATATAGTAGTATTTATCGGTGTCAAACGATGAGGAGATATTTCCAATAGCTGCATCAAATTTCTGGGAATAATGCTTAATGCAAACCCCAGATCGATTTGAATATGGTCTACCTTCGTGAAACCGACATATCAGGTGAAATATAAAGGCCTATTATGCTTTATATTTCTTACCTGCATATCCTCTGGAGAGAAGGTAATTCGTGGGACCTGCCTCCTTACTTGATGACAGGGCAACAGTCCTGTTCTTCATCGGTCGGCTCGACAATCTGAGCTAAAAAAGACTCAGAGTATGCCAAGGCCTCTCTTAACGCTTCGCGAGTTGATTTTAATAATTGCAACAACTCATAAAACGTGACTCGAGCTGAAATATTTGCCAGCTGAGCTATTATATCAAACTTGAATGCAGCTTCCTTGGCCTCTTCATCTCTAGCAGGATTTTTCTGGAAACGAAACCTCTTTTGTTTTGTAGACTTCGCGAGTTCCCCATATATATTCTTCGGGTCTACTTTGGTGTAATCCTTGATTTATGGTTTATCAGATTGAGTATTGGAAGAACCCACCCCATCTTGATGAGTGGTCATCGCTTTGGGCTCTTCTTCAGAATCTATGAAGGCTCCCGAGACTATGTATTCTTCCTTTATTTTTGCGAAAATAATATTAATAGTCCACTTTTTCCTTTGACCCCCTATGGCTGTCCACTGTTCATCATGTAGTAGATCAGGGTGGACCCACATAACTTTTCCTCTTTGAGTTGTTACGGGGATAAGTCCTTTCTGGGCCTTTTTATGTGGGTTCTGATTTTTCACGACCAGCTTTCCCTCTAGTATTGGGGTCACTCCAGCAAGAAACTCATGGTTCCGACCACTAGAGTTGCCATATTGGCAGTGACCTTCTTTTGCTCCTCTTTTGATGTCAGGACTCCAGTTTCTATCAATACTTGGATCCTGTTCTTTAGAGGGTAATAATTCCTGGTAGGGTGTCCAACATTTCGGTGGTAGAGACAATAGTTGGGGTCGTTGGTTTTACCATGTCCTCCGATTTTTTATTTTTCGAAAGTTTCAACATTCCCTTCCTAAGAAGTAGATGGAAGAGTGTAGGCATCTGTTCCGCTTTAAAGGTGTATGTCCTTTCTTTCTGGAGCCTATTTTGTCTCGTGTCCTTTTGATTTTGGGGCTTTGGGCTCAGAGAATTTGTCTTCTGTGGGGCGGCCTCTGACGCCATTGCCGCTTTACATTTATTCTTATTATTGTTTTACGTTTACGACCTATTATTTTCAGTATTTCTTGATCCACGAGACTCTTCAACTCGATGGATCAAGTTTTCGGCTTGCTCTTCTTATTTGAGCAAATCTTTCCAAGTCCTAAACTCTACGGCCCCCATTTTTAAGAGCACGTTGGTCTTGAGATTATGCCAACAAGTCTCCACCAGAGTTTCCTGGACCATCCCGTGTTTGCAATGCACGGACTTCTCCCGGAACCTTTCTGTAAAATCTTTTACCGTTTCTTATTCTCCTTGTTTAGTTGCAAGGAGGGAATGAACCGAAATTTCGGTATCATCCTCAAAAAAACGTGCGAGAAATTGCTTCTCAACATCAAACCAGGTACTAATAGTTCCTGGGGGCAACTGCATAAACCAAATGAAGGCAGATCCTCGCAAGGTACTTGCAAATACCTTGGTCATTACTGGGTCATTGCCGATTAAATGCCCTGCTTGGAATAAAAAATAATAAATATGTTGACTGGGAGACCCTTTCCCGTCATATGGCTCCAATTTGAGCAGTTTATATTTCTGAGGGTATGGTGCCAAATCTCATTCAGGCGGATATAGTTTTGAGACCCATGATTCTTTCAATTCCTTCTTGTGCATTAGTGCTTCGAGTTGGCTTTGTAACTTCTCGATTTTCTCTTCATATGGGTCATGAAAAGAATATTTATCTTCGTCCTCATGTGCCAAGTGGCTTTTCTTCTTTATCTTCCTCGCTCAGTTTGTTGAACGAAATTTCTTTTTCCTTCTTAGTGTTATCCTCGACAATTTTTTGAGTATTTTCGATCACTTTCGAGAGCATCATTTTAAGATCCTCAATTGTCTTTTGTTGCTCCCGAATCATCTGTTCTTGGGCCTCAAATCTTTGGTCGATGTCGTCAGATTTGTCCATCATATGTGATGCTGGTTTTTGCAATTTAGACAATGCCGAAGAACGAAGAGAGGCTATGGCCGAATTATCACTATCGTCGTCATAAGAACCTTTCACGAGTTTCTTATAATTTCGGGCCGGGATAGCGCCTGATTTAAGTCGGGTAAAGTGATGAGGTTCTTCATCATTTGATTCTGAGTCATTATTTCTTTCTATGATTTTCTTACCCTTGCCAACCATATTAGAAGTTACAATTCTCCATTCTTCTCGGGGAGTAGCCTTTGTTTTCTTAGCAGAGTTTTTGTCCGACTTAGTTAATCGGTCGAACACCGATACCCTGTTCTTGCTGCAGCAACAATTATCCACTACAGTGGATACTACTGTTATAAGCTGCTGGCAATGACAAGTAGCTTCAGATTGAACTTGCTCTATACTTCTCTTCTTGGTTAAATACTCCCTGAGATCAGTGACTTTAGACATGGAGTTATGGGATCCACTCATCAATTGAGATGGTCTAGGGGCCCACTGGAGTTTCTTGGAACTATCGGAGTTAAGTTTTAGTTCAACAGTGCCATGATCAACCCAGATTTTGTATTCAGGTTGATTTAAGCGGAGCTGAGCAGTAGCTTCGCGTTTTGATACGCGGAGCTGAGAAATAGCCTCGCGTTTGGATACGCTAGTCTCGCATTTTACGCTGGCTTGACGTCCTTGCAGAAGTTTATCTTCTGAAATCTTAGCCCCGCGTGTAAGAAAATTCTTGCATGCTGGCTTATTCTTGCAATTAATGCAAATCATAACTTCGCGTTTAGCGCGATTTTTGCGATTAACGCAAATTTTCCAATCATCTTTGCGATTTACGCAGAGCTGAGGAGTCTTGCGATTAATGCAAGTATTACTGACTTCGCGTTTATTGCTAAGCTCAGTATTAGCCTCGCGTGGAGAGTCACACGCTGGCTCTAAGGAGATTTTATCCTCGAGATTAATGCGAGCTTCTATGGTTTTAAGTCTAGATAAAATAGCCTTGCGTGGAGGATCACACGCTGGTTTATCCTTGCGATTAACGCAAATTGCAGCTTCGCGTTTAATGCGATACTGACTGGTCTTGCGATTAACGCAAGCCAGTTCGAGAGGTGTTGTAGCCTCGCGTTCTGTTTCCAGAATAGCCTCGCGTTTAACGCGAGCTCTAAGTGCTTTTGGCCTAGCCCTCCAATTTTTGTTCCGGAGTTGGGTTCTGGTTAATCCAGTTCCTGAGCTTTCTTCGGCCATAGAAAGATCATCCTCTGCTAGGGTTTTCTGCCCAAACAATGGCTCTATGGCCGCGGTCTCCAAGAGTCCCCGATTAACTGTGGATCTCTGATTACCTGATTTACGGGTATTGGAGTGCACGCGACGATAGTGCCACGTTTTGGTCAGGTTACCTGACTCAGAGGAGAGATATTCCTTGTATTTCTGCTGGTCGATTTTAACGACTAGCATGTTTACGTCTGATCCGATCCTCTCGACGTCAGATTGTGGCACGATCTCTTCTTTGGTGAAAGAGACGTCTCCCACTGTGGTCGCCAGTTTGTTCGCAGCGGAAATTCATTGCTTTCCTTCCATTGAAATAACCTGATTTACAATAAAAGTGAACAAGAAAAAGAACAAACGAGAGGATTTCTATTTATCTCTCTCTTTTACAATGAAATGTGGGATCTACGTGGCGATGCGATTTATCGAAGTAACTCCTTTAGACGATCTGACGTCGATGATTTTCTCTCTTGAAGACGCGGCTGACTTGATCTTGATCTTCTCTGGTCTTCACGAATTCAAGACTTTATGCGTAACTCGAATTCTTCAAGATGCCAAAAAGATGATCGAAAAAAGATCCCCCTAGGGCCTACTCAAAGGGGTATTTATAGGCTTAGGTCAATATGAGAGTTTCTATCTAAATAGAATTTGTACTCATCAAGGGTTCCAATCAAATATCTTAGTTTTGATTTAAATCTCTTGATTTAGAGTTCTGATAGGACTTAATTTGGGTATTGGATAAGCCCAAATCTTAATCTCAATCAATTTATGATTCTGGTTATCTGCTCACGCCTAATCGCATCAAAACGCGGACCTAAAAAATCAGAACTCGGAGTTATGGATTAGCTCCGCGTTTTGCATAACGCGAGGCGAAAATAGCCAAATGCGGAGCTACAGAGTTAGCTCCGCATTCTGTTGTGAAAAACCCTATTTTACTTGGAAATTTTCACTGCCAACAGTGAGCACACCCAAATTTCTCCCCTACTACCCTTCCTTCTTTCACCGTTGAGCACACCTCAATCACCAAACCGTTAGAAATCTCATTTTGTTGATTAGATGGGATTTTGTTCGATATATCACTTACACTAGGTGAAGCTGCAGGAGCCATTATGGATGTGAGCTTAAAACTTTTCCCTTTTGGTTTTTGTATTTATGATTGAGCTAACATGAATGGAAACTACGTTTATTGCCATGTGGTTTTGTCCTCCAATTATGCTTGTTGTGTTTGTAAATATTGATTGTGTTAAGAGGCTGTTCGGTTGCTTGCAAGAGATGTTGTAAGTTATAACTAATATTACTTAACTACTCAAGAGTCTAAGCACCTCTTAAATATCATATATTACTGGTACTGTAATTGAGCTTTTAAAAGAGTTGACTCATGATGATCTTTTGACTTGTTTATCTTATTTCCCACGTGCATATTAAATATTTATATTTATCTACTTGCAGGGGGTTAAAGTATCGATATTAGTATAGTACCAAATTTTTTTTGAATTTTTTTTTTTTGACTGTTATAAGTTTATAATCCTTTCGCTATTGTTAGTAAGTGTTTCTTCTTCCTTCTAATTACCTCAACTTGCAGAACTAGTATTACTATCGATTGTCAGACATTGCCTATGTTATCGATGTGCTATTCATTCATGTTTGTTCTGTCACTTCCATCCCTGTATCTTGCACCATACATCTTTTGTTATATGCTGGTAAACTTGCTCCATTCTTGTGCTCTCTTTAAGCTTCAATATTTTTAATATTTTCTTCAAAAACATTTTATGTAATGTTTGTAAGCAGCAAAATAGCTTCTCTATTTGTCTCGGCATACATATTAACTAAAACCATGTAATTATTGCACCTATTTCATTTTTAAAGTCATGAATTTTGCATCTCCCGGAAGACTGCGGTTGGCTCCACCTTTTCAACATGTTGAAGCATCATCCTATAACCAACATTTTCAACGTATTATTACTTATTAATTAGTTAGAAAAAACTTAAAACCAAATCTATTGTCCGGGGTGGAAACCACGGACAAAGAATATTTCATCCGGAATAACAGTCTGGCCAAAGTGAGCTCTGTCCGGACTGTAATCCCAACCAAAAATCCACTGTCCGAACTGTAACCCCGAACGGAAAATATACTATTCGGGATCTAACTCCGTACGGTATATGATTCGTCCGGGATCTAACTCAAGACGGACAATATACTGTCCGACATCTGACTCCGTACGGTATATAATTCGTTCGGGACCTAACCCCGGACGTACAATATACTGTCCGAGATCTAACCCCGGACGGTATATACTTCGTCCCGAATCTAACTCCGGACATGAATAGAATGGAGGGCATTAGTGCCAAAAAAAAAAATCAATGGCAAACTCGTTATTTTAACCAAATTTTTAAGTGGGCTCACTAGGAAAAATGGTGTGCCCCTTTAGAAACTCCCAAATAAAACTCGAATCTTAATTTGGTATAAATTTTATATCTTGATCTGATTTTCATTATTCCTATGAGTTTGATTGAATTATTGTGTGAGTTCGTATCTGATTCAGGTATAAATATCATATCTGAATCTAATTTTATACCTAAACCATTTATAGTCATAAATATAATAAATCAAGGAACTTATATCAAGTGGTATAAAGCTTTCTTCTCTTGTTGGATCTATAATTGGGTACTTCATTTATGTTCATGGACATTGGGGCTGCTCTAGCCTAACAATTTTTATTTCCTAAAATAGGATAAAATTCTTGGTTTGCCTTTAGCATATACATCCAAGTGATAGCTTTTCTAAATATTATTATTTATTATGTTAACACAACTACATTGTTTCACAGGAGTTATCAAAGAGAGTTACTAGATGTGCCCTATATTTTTCTTAGTGAGCTCCAAAACTTAGAAGGGGAAATTATATTTTTCCTAACTTTTGGGGCTCACTAAGAAAAACATGGGGTGCATCGAGTAACTCTCGTTATCAAATTTGGATTATTCGAAGTATTTCTAGTTAAACTTATTACTTGTCTCAAGGATAAGGAAACAATTGAGGTTGTTTAGTTGGGTAAAGAAGTTAGAAAATAGAGTTACAGCTGTATATCTCTGAAAAGACAAAACTAGAAGTTCATAATGTAAGAACAACATGAGAATGGACGGGTCCAAGTGCCATTTCTTGATCCGTCCTATTTAAAATTTTAAAAATCTGAATATGATGGATCAAGGACTGATAATGGAACCCGCTCATCCTCACCTTTAAAAATTAGAAGCATTCTCAAAGTTTGGAAAACCCTTTGAAAGCAAGAGGACCCAAATTCCAGTTATTTTAAAAAAGACAATCAATTGTTACATTACAAATCTTTATGTATGCACCATCTTCTATAAAACAAAACAAGAAAAAAAAAAAAAAAAAAAAAAGCAAAAAAGAGAAAACAAAACCCTACTTGATAACCAAATCACTGACAAGTGGGCCCATTTTGTCAGTCATGTCCAAAGCATTGCTAATCATAGATAAATAAAGTTGAGCAAAAAAAAAAAAGAAAGAAAGAAAAGAAAAGGTTATTAAATCAAGTGAGTGTTATTGAAGTTATATATACACATAGGATAAGGAAATCAAAGTAACAAAAGCAACCATCATCAACAACATCCAAAAAGTATGCTTTGTTTATGTGTAAGTCTCTAGCATAATCATGGGCTTAGATAGTTCTAATTTCATTTTTTAACTATTCACCTCAACTCTCTCCCCCAATTCCGGACTATAATCCTCATGGTAGTTGACATCATCTTCAAAACTGTATAACCGTTTCCTGTCTGAGAGCTGAACTGTCCAAAATAACACATCAGGATCAGTGATTCATATATTGGTTTGATATTTTTTTTACTTTGTAATTATGTATGTCTGATACTGTTCTAAGGGCATAAGCCGAGACCTTAGTAGGGCTACTGTAGGGCTTGATACTTGTTTTATCTTGCTTTGTTTTATATTCTCGTTCTGTTAACTATCACTAATCGAATACGGAGTACATCAAATTACTCTCCTTGTTGCTAGAAAAAAAAAAAGTGATGGGCTTGTTCCCACATGTTCTCATTTTCATTCCAACTATCCAACATATGTCATGACTTGGCCTCCCTAAGATTTGAGATGTTAAACAATATGCAAGCAAATGAATATGCAAGTGTGGGGATTGATATGGACACTTGGAAAATGAAATCTTAAGCATATTGGTCACAAGTGGTTCCTTATTATCACATGCATAAGAAATAGTGCAAAAAGGATAGAAGGTAACTCAATTTACAATACATTCAGAGTAAAATGAATGATAGATGACAAATGGAGATCTCTGTGTTGTTTCCATAATGCCTAGCCAGACATTGTAACAAGCATATCAAGTATTTGTAACTGTTTTAGTAGCTCTTTTTAGGTAATATTGTAGTTTTTTGTTTTCTTGCACTGTCTACTCATGAATGAGTGACTATATATAATATGTTTCTTTAGCACATTATTAATGAAATGCGGAGAATTACCTACCGTTTTATACATAGTAAAAAAAAATATTATTCACAACCGCTCTGAAGATGCTATATATATATATAATTTTTTTTTTTTTTTTTTTGGACAGAAACATACACCATTTGCAAGAGCGTTATAGTAAAGAAACCAAGCTTGCTATATGTATGAATATATATTGATGTTATAAATTGGGGGTGTTTCAAAGTTTCAATCCAACTCAACTTTAAGCATCATCACAAGCAAGTGATGGTCCCTAAAAACGTAGGGTTGCCCCCCCTCCTCTAACATTAGTCATAAAATTGGAGGTCCACCCTACAAAGATGTGAAGCAACATTTTCCCACTCACTCACTCACCCTCAATTAGTTGCATTATGCCAATTTGAGTGCTCCAAAGATCTCAAGTTCATGAAATTGATGTTAGTGCTTAGTTTAGTTGTCAATACCGCCTGTCTTAGTTGTGAAATTGGAGAGTTGGATGGTGAGAGGTCCCAATTTCAAGATCAGACTACGATTTTTGTTTCTATACACGATTTTGCCTCTCTCAATCTTTTTTAGGCATAAAATGGTGGAACTAGTCTTCCCGCGTTCTATTAATCAGCGATAAACAAAATAAGATATCAAACTATATAGTGCCATTTAGGGCTACAATAAAGGGGGGAAAATGAAAAAAGTGCGTGCCATGCAAGGCTAAAGTAGTGATACAAAGTACAAAACAGCTCACTCCTTGCTGTAATGATAGTCCTCCCTTCTCAATGTCATCTACAGTAACTCTCTCTGGTGGCTGATGTCGAATCAGTGGAGGATGAGAGGCAACAATCTCCTCGGGTTCCTGTGAGGCATGACTGAGTTTTAAGAAGGCATGCTTAAATTGATTGGATATGTTGGTACCGATACTTTAAACTAATTACTTTAAACTAATTACTGGTAAGACTTGTGAAGTCTAAAGATGTGAGAGGTCTCAATTTCAAGACCAGACTATTGTGACCATTGTCGGTTTTGTCCCGAAAGACAGTTCCTAAGAAGGGTGCTTTAATATTAGAAGTAATCGGCACGCAGAGTGGGTCCCATAGTGTCGAGCCGGCAGAAGGACACGTGGAGGCCTAGGGACGGTTGGGTGGGGGGAGCGTTACAATCCAAACCGTACTATCTTGTAGTTTGTATGGAGGACAAGAGGGGGTGACAATGGGAGCCACCATCAAACTTTGCTTTTAATTTATCTTGGTACAATGCATGAAAGCTTGCTTGCTTGCTTGCCTTTTGTGTTGCAAACTCCATCTCTTTCTCCATCAGAAGAATCACTTTTGATGCCTCTCCTCATTTGTCATGTTGGTACATGTAAAATGCTCATCAATCAACTGACAATTGGTTTGTTTCCATAAAGAGATTGGGGAAACATATCTAGGGTTCTTAGGGATCTAAGGCTAAGTCTTATTATAGCATAATATGCTTATTTGGGAATCAAATCAAGATCCTTTGAAACAATATGACTTTGGGATCTAGGAACTTATATATTCAAATAACAAGCATTAGTGTTGATGGGTAAAAAGTAAAGAAAAACCCCATATGCGAGGCTAGCCGTTGGATCACATCAATGAATCTCCAATCGGTTGGAGATCGGATTTGGTTTAGACTTGAATATCCAATCTTATCTAATCATACTTGATTTTCGATATCTAAATCATAACTAAACACATCAAATCAGAGATTCTGATAAATCTTCAAGATTAAATCGGATCCAGATATATTGAATCAAATCAGATTGGATCAAATCAAATATCAGATTGGATTACAGTATACTTCCATCGTTATCTACAAGGCATGTGATCCACTTAACTTATGCCTATAAATAGGCATCATGAGGTATTGTGGAAATCACATTTTGGAGAGACCCAAGGTCCGTACTCTTGAGCTCGTAACTGCCGAGCTCTTGAGTGTGTACAATCCGATTAATCCGGTCAATTTAACGTGCCTACGCGACCTCATTCTATTTCCAAGCTCCCATCAACGTCGGATCGTCAACAAATTCTACTATATATGTCTCATCGCCACAACCCACTTTTATTATAAAAGAGAGCGATAATATATAAATCCTCTCGTTTGTTTTTCTATTGTTTCTCTTTCGTTGTAATCAAAATATTCACTGGAAACATATCTAGGGTTCTTAGGGATCTAAGGCTAAGTCTTATTATAGCATAATATGCTTATTTGGGAATCACATCAAGATCCTTTGAAACAATATGACTTTGGGATCTAGGAACTTATACATTCAAATAACAAGCGTTAGCATGACACGTTTTTTTTTTTTTTTTTCTTGTTTCTTTGTTTTTTTTTTCCCTTTGTGCAGAAGGTGAATCTTTGCATATGTAATGATTAGGAGATTTTCAATTTAGAATATTAGATATAAAATTAATAATTTTCAGTGAATATAATATTTTGTATCCACTTAATAAAGCAAGTGAATAAACTTCAAAATTCATAAAATTTGATTCTAAGAAATTCATAAAATTTGATTCTAAGAAAGCCAAGGACATAGAGATTATGATCCTAAAAAAAAAAAAATGGAAAAAAAGAATGGAACCTACTTTTTCGCTGCTGATTCACGTAACTTATCTAAGCTGTTGACTCATATACAGTAACACACACATATATATGAAAAAGCGTACGATGCCATAGGGGACTTGTCTATGGAAGTGCTTTGAATTTTAATATAAATAATATTTGTGAGAGATCCACACCGTTAATTGTGATTTTCACGTTAAAAAATGATTGTATAAAAAAAATCATGCATTTTAAACATATTTTGACTATGCATTGGATACGTACAAAATGAATAGTTTTTCAACAATAGAACAAATAAAACTTCTTAACCGATGATAAAAAAATGTCTAAATCGCATGAATTTTTTATATATCATCTATTTAGAACATAAAAATTATAAAAATTATAATCAACGGTTAGAACATAAAAATTATAAAAATTATAATCAACGGTTCGAATCTTTCACATACACACTTTATGTTGAAATTAGGTACAATATATATATATATATATATATATATATATATATATATATATATATATGAGGAAACGGGAAATACACCGGCGGTGAAGGAAGTTCCTTCACCGCCGCTTAGGTGGCCCAATAAAATTATAATACGGAGCGTCATTCAAGGTAACAAATAAATAAATTCTCTTAAATAACACCACGTGTAATAATTTTATTGGGCCACCTAAGCGGCGGTGAAGAAAACTTCCTTCACCGCCGGTGTATTTCCCGTTCTCTCTCTCTCTCTATATATATATATATAAAGAAATCAAACAAAAACATTGAAGTGACTAGAATTAGAAGGCTCCATACAACCTTGTCATCTCATGCAGAGGATGAATGCAGTTGCAGCCAGAGGGTGTGTCGCTCTGCACACACAATGACAAATAATAGAGACAAAGCTATCTCACTGCAAGTTCAGAAAACTACATCCTGTCTCATTTCATTGCTACAATTGATAACTGAAAAAAGTTGATAGAACTTCAACAAATGAAACCACCAGAGAGTCAAATGCACTCTTGATTGGCATTATGATCACTCTATATGAAGATATCAAATGTGAAAAAGTAACCAATTATGCATCCATTCATAGAATTTAGACAAAAGAAAGAGTTTGATACCAAAAACAATCACATTTAGGCTTTTATCTAGTGGACTGCAACTCAGCAGGCATGCCATAAGAAAGTTCTTACCTTTGGTTCCCCTGCAGGCTACAAGCCTTCTGTGCCTGCTGTCTCCACAGCACGAATCAGCACAAGTGGCTGCATCTTCTACAGCCATTGCAATCCTGCAATATGATACATACATGGCTTTTTTTCGTCCCCATCGAAAGTGTAGACCATGAACTTGTATATAGAATTTACAGGAGCACAAAAGAAAACAACCCAACAAGACTTCGAAAGATCAAAAATTTGCTTCTAGTAGTTGTGATGGATTCAGCAACACATTACAGAATCAAAAACTACGTATTCTACACACAACTAGATTTTGTAGTTGAGGTGCTGAACTTATAATCACCATTCGTTAGTGTAGTGTAGTTGTGCTTTGTCTAGTTAGTTTCGATGGATATTATGAACAGATAAAGTAACAAATATTTTACATGTTGCAGTTATAGTGACAGAAGAAAAAACGTATAACTCTTCAGACAGTAATATTTATGAGAAGATAAGTACTCGGGCTTTACATAGGTTTGACTCACTACACTAACTCGAAACGCTGACTCCCTCAAGTTCAAGTTGAGCTACTGCAGTACTGATTGCATCGACCACCTCCATCTTTCCTCTATTCACCGCTTCATCCATAGGGGTACGCTCATGACTAGGGAAAAACAAGAGAATGCAAAATATGGAAAATTTCTGCTATATCAAAATAGATATAGATCTATCCTAGTCAGCGAAAGAGAAGGGATCGCATACCTGTTCAGTGCACTTACAGCAGCTCCTCCCAGGATCAAAGCCTTGACCACCTGTAGGTTTACTATTTCCATGTTAGTGATTGTAATGACCATATTAAATAATCTAAAACCAAACAGCTAGTGTTCAGTTCACCTCAATATGTCCATTGAGGCATGCCCAATGAAGGGGAGTATTCTTTTCTGCGTTTTCAGCATTGACATCCTGCATCAATCAAGACATAATTAGAATCAGAATGATATGTTTCAAGAAAGCAAGCTTTGCTAAATCAGTGAGTGGAAGTCGATGTAAATTTCGTCTCTTAATGCCCTTGATAACCATTTTTTCAGTTACTAGTTCCTCCTGGCATCACCAGAGAAGGCTTCTTAAAAGTCTAATTTTACCCCAAAAAAAAAAAAACAGTTTGCCCGAGTTGAAGTTTAAGCTCCATGCACTCAGATTATTACGTACCATGCAGACACTTGGCAACAAAGACATACTTCATCATATCGCTAAATATGTAACTGAAACAAAATTTACCGAAACAACCATGGACGATGTTGCACTGGTGACAATATCCCCATCATCTAGGCCAAATCAGGGAGCAAGGTTTAATTGAATTAAGAATTTTAAAGAGCCTGCACATCTGTCCATCAATATCTAGACATAAATAAGCCTTGCTGTAGCTTTGGTGTGTGGATGCCATCAGTAAACTTCCTACATCCACCTATCCACCAACCGATGCACGAGCATAACCATAAAGGCGTATACCCATACAAGCAACATGTCTGCTAATTTTTGAATTCTGATGTCTACTTCCCATCATGCACTAAAATTGAGGGAGCTCTTCCATGCTAAATCGGTAGAATACAAGATTATCCCGCCTAAAAATTATCCACAGAATCATCACACACTTTTGACAGTTGAAAAGCTAGATCTTCAAATTTGACAGATAAATTTGTAGCTTTTGATCGCAAGTTCTTTGGGTTAATTTTTTCGGTTTTTGTACCTTGTTCTTATTAAATCTTAAGGATTCTCGAGTTTTGGGTATTGTGATCTTATCTCTTGAATAGGAGATTATGCACCGTCATACTTCTAATAGAAATTCCAGGATCCACAAGGTAACCTATTTTTTTTTTTTTTGGCACGATCCTACTTTACTAGGAATATATCACCCACTCAACAACATTAACTGTTGTTGCTATCATACACATGTTACCTAGAACGTAAGCACACTTTACTAAAAGGCTGTTGTATACATGGAAAGGATTTTAAATTAATATGAATTGGTCAGCTAGTATTTGTATTAAAAAACACATCTAAAGATTCTAATAATCAAGTCAATCTGCCTGCCTTCTCTAAATGGTCTAAACCGCAACTACATATACCCATGTCTTTATTTTTCTGTAAATTTTCATTTCAGTACCACTTTATTAACTGATTAAAAACAGCACCAACTGAATTGGAAAATGTACTGGACCTAATGAGTGTTAGAACTCAAGCATACAACTCATTGAGTCCCTTGAAGTTTCCCTTCGACAGGTTTGTGACTATGCAATTGAGCTTCCGAAATAGAGTACTAAGGCATAGACCATTAAGAAGCTATTGTACTAGCAGGATCCAACTATTAACTATGACCTCTGCAACAATGATTCTGGAACATCTCTGGACATTTAAATGCATCATGCATGTACCGTATAACACCTAGTACGTTGAAAGTCTAACCATACTTCGAAGTTTGAACCATGAAAGAATGACTTCTTGTGATGGCTAGGATGATCTCATGGCTATGCTTGATTTGACAAACACATCTTCTAATCCAGCAATTAATAGTCGTAACAATCAAATAGGAAGTTCTTTGTAATAATTTAAAATCATTAACAGAGAACTAGCAACAATTGCATGGAATTATAGTTTTATTCTTTTTGTGTATGGATGTTGTAATTTAATGAAAACCAGAGAAATCCAGATCAAGGCAGTTTTACTGTCAATGCATAGGAACACCAATCGACCAGAATATACCGAAAATTCAGATTTGGCCTAAAAGAGGAACATCACAGAAGCTGGTGTTAAGAACATAATACATTCAGGGGTAAGTTAAATTAAATAGACTTGTCCCATAATTAGTCAGATGAAGACTAGTAAACGAGAAAGCACAGATTGTAACATTCAGACCATCTATTTTTCATATAGAATTTTCTGTGATGACAAAAAGTTAAAAGAATTTTACTTACCACGCCGTTACGGATGAGATATTGCACAATGTCAAGGTGCCCATTAGCAGAAGCCATGTGAAGTGCTGAAAAATTGAAAAGATGGAGATAAACCAAACTGTTGTAACATTAGATCTAGAAAAAATTAAAGAGAAGTGCAAATCAACAATTCCCAGAGATAAAAGCTGAACTATAGCAAGAGGAAGCTTTGGCATTGAGAGATCCGTGACTCGAATAATTTAGAATTAGAACACACGCAAAAAATAAATAAGCATACGACCTTAATAAAAAACAAATAAAACTTCTGCAGATATGACCAGAACTTTACAAAATAATAATTCGCTAGGTAAAGTGTTCCTAGGGTGTCTCCTTAAGAAGTTAACTAAGAAGGCAGCCCAAACTCACTGTGGAGCACCCATATGAATGATCCACACCACTAATTGTGATCTCCACGTCCTAAAATAATATTATATAAAATATCATGTACTTTTAATACTTTTTGACCATATATCAAACATATAGAATATGGACAGTTTTTCAAGTACATAATAGAAGAGACTTCTTGAATATCGATAGTCAAGAAATAAAGAAGCATCTAGATAGCATAATTTCTAATACTCCACCATTTTAGTGCATGAAGATCATGATGAAGGGAGCAGATCATCCATTTTGATGTCCCATCACGAGATTTTAGGTCGCCTCCTTAGATAACCCTCAAGAAGACATCCTAGGAACACGTGTCCCTAATTCTCCTATTTATATAAATTAAAAAGTAAACTTATGGGGAAAATTTATGGTGAAATCAACCGTCAAATAATAAGAACCGAAATCAGTGTACTTTACTTTCTAAGAACAAAATCAACTATTTTGTTCTTAGACAGGCTGTTTTCCATACACTAAATAATATTTTCCATCATTCTTTCTCTTGCATCATTGATTCACTCATTGAGGTCTTATAAAGATAGAATTGCGGACTAGAGATCCACATTTTTTTTAACGGGGGGAAGGAAGAAATGATGTCAAATCAGCTATTAAATGGCTAAAAAGCAAGCATAAGCACATGCCTACATGGAATCACGTGCATGGCAGGATACACTGGCACCAGCAAATTTTAATTAGTGCACATGAAATAGCAAGCTAGAAGTCTTGCACTTGACATATATTACACAGATACAAGTGCTCATGATACATAGATTTTGCTTCATATTTTGGCAGAGTTAGTATCTCCTTGAAAGCAAGGCAAACGAATAATTATGAGTGTAATTTACAAAAGCACCAACGTTGTCATTGATGTTAACTTCCTTGATGTTAGTTGTTTCGGAAAAGTTAGAAGGGAGCATCTGATCCTAACTCCCCAATCCAAATGAGGCATGCAGGTTTTATCTGGTCAACTTTCTCACAGCAAGCACAATTTCTAAATTTGCAGTCTGCATCATGGGTAAGTGTTTTTTTTTGTTTTTTGGTTTTTGTTTTTTACGATAAAACAACTAGCAAGTAGCCAAAAAAAACTGTGTTTCACTTAACCTTGAGGATAAAAAAAAGGCTTCAAAATTCAAATATATACCTTGTTCACTTCAATGAAGTAAAGGCCTATGAAAACTTTACAATCAATAATGGCATAAGCTAAGTCTCATGACATGAAGCAGAATTTGAAGATCTGAACCTGTTCGGCCTTGGGAATCTTTTGAATCAAGAGAAACACCCATGGTAGATAGGCTTACCACATCTTCAATGTCATCATACCTAGCAGCCTGTAACAGAAATAAATGATAAAAAATAAATGACAACAATACAATTAAGCCCATTTTGTTCCCAGTTCTTGTAAGATATCAGCATAATACCTACTACGGATTCATTTTTTCTAACAATAACGCAGTAATTACATGCAGTAAATTGACTTAAACTGCCATGCTCCCCTATATACATAATGCAACTACAGACCATTATTCTTTTTGCTGGATGTCAAATGTACTTTATTCAAACAGACATCAAAACAAAAAGAAATAAGAAAAAATTAGTTTAGTCTCTATATAGTATAAACATGTAAGCAAGAATATAATGACAAACAAGAAAACAGATATAGAGATAAAAATAGAGCAAGCAAAAACACTAATGAAGATCAGCATTGTAACTCCTCATGATATCCCAACCTGTTTGAACATATCTAAAGGGCTATCATTCTTACACCTTTAGAAAGGGAGAGTAAAAAGGGGGGATTCTCTCTCATAATTCTTTCTACTGAGTTCTTCAACACAATTGGAATATCCACTCCAGGACAGTAATCTCACCCTCCGCTATGGCACAGAGAAAAAAAAAAAATCAAAGATCTTTTTGAAATACCAAAAATGGGTTGTATTGCTGTGATGTAGATTGTCCAAGTCCTAATCATTACATCATCAACATTAATACATTATAATCTTCAGAGAAAGGCTGAAGATTTGGATAGGCTTAATATAGTTATGACAGGCTATGGATGGTATACAATTGTTAAAAGCGTTAATTGTCTACTTCTGCATACTACCAAATGGATTTAGAATGCTTGTTGGAAAACATATTTTATGGAGAAAAAAGTATCTAAGATCTATGAATTGAATAAGTACTAATCTAGAAAAGGTGATCAGTGTCATGGGATGGCTCTTAAATGTATTATCTATGTTGCAGAGGACGTAACACCTGCATGCTGCATGTTCTAAAAGTAGGATACAAATACTATCTATAGGACTTCGTGATAGAAATATCAGTGCAACGCAATAGGACTTCGTGATAGAAATATCAGTGCAGCACAAGGTATGATCAATGAGCTTGGCTATCTATCTTGTAACCAATATTTAGATTTTGAAGAAGACCAATATTAAGGTCTCATTTGGTTATTGAAGTTGGTAACTTGGTAGCGTAGGTGTTGGAGAGTTTGGAAGGAAGAGTTAGGAGGTGCTGGCTAATCACATCTGGTTAAAACTAACCCAGCCTTAAGTTGGTTCTCACCCAAAAGAAGAGGGGGTTTTATGCACAAAAATTTAAATATCCCAACTGCCCTTGCTCTCTAGGCAATCATTGCAAGCTAACTCTTTGCTATTTTTTGTGAGTTTGGAGGTGTTAGGAGGGACTACTGTGTATCCACTCTCAATCCCCTATTGTAGACAAGGCCTAAGAGTTTTATCTGAAGGGGATAAAAACTTAACCAACTCAGTGATGCCAACTTGATTGCCTTCTGCACTCAAAGATGACGTTAATGACTTGATGATCCGCGATAAAGTCAGTGAAGGAGTAAACTACCACAATAATACCACAAAGCATTTTAATTGATACCGATATGTCCATGATTCATATTGCATACCTCAAAATCTGATACGATATTTGCAATATGTATCAAAGTTGGATGATATCTAAAACTTTGATCTCTCTGTCTCAAGCAAAGTCTTACATGCTTGAGTCGAAATGTTTTTTTTTTTTTTTGCCTTCCTTATTCTTTTCCCAGAAAAAATGACAGATTGATTTGTGATTGGACTCCTAAATGGATTATGTCAATTTCAGTTCATATTTGCCAGATAATGTTGATATCAAGTTCAGAGATAACAACGAGTTTGGATTGGAGCTAACCTGAAATGCCAATTTACCAAGTGAACTTGGTTCGACAAATTCATGAGAATAAGCCCAATACGGCCATGTCATATGAACCATCCTATTTCATCACATATATATTCTACTTTATCACCAAATGGATTTAAATTTTAACTCATGTGAGTCAATAAATGTTTAAAAAAAAAAAAACAAGTTTACAATGTGAGAGCTATCTTGGAGCTCTCAAAGTAGATGGAAAGTGCTATTGCTGGAGTAACAAGCTAAAATAATTGTAGTAAATCTGAGTAATTGTAAGCTTAATGACCAAGCAAGATTATGCATATGATCATTGAAAAAATGAACCAGGTTTGTTATGCTACTATTTTGAAACAGATTTCAGTCCAAACACTTATGTTCCTTGCTCAATCCGCATAGCACATTGAAGGGACACACACAAACTCTCCGCCTTAATAACCCAAGTACCCAACTAATCTCTCTAACCAACCACAATAATCCTGCATCCCACTACTTAGTGCCTGTATGCTTTCTTCACCTCCATTATTTGGAGTTCGGATAACTCAAATTATCTCAAGTTTAAAGGCTCAAGTTGTGATAACTCCAAGATGTTGAAGATAGCCGAGATACCTAAAATCCATTCCTACCTCTATTGTCTCATACGTCTATTTCTCTCAAATCCAAATACATCAGAAAATTGAAGTTCAGAAATCTAGAGTTAGACCCTTACAAAGTGGAGTTTGCATACTCTATACGGCTATATCTCCATTTAAAATCTATCTCTAGTACTTTGAACTCCATTCTAAAACAGGCCCTTTGTCATTAATCTCACCATATTTATAAGCAATCACAATGTTGCTGGTGAAGAAAGGATCACTAATAACATGGATCCCAACTCTTATTTCAGCCCTTCCACTAGAAACCACAGAAATAACTTTGTAGGCCCATGCAGTGGGGACACTGCAAAATCTCCCAGAGTTCAGTGCAATTACCTTCTTTATAATGTCATAAATAAATAAATAAATAATCAAAGTAAAATTGATGAATTGTAGTGGGCTCTCAAATGAGGAGAGAATTAATAGTTGTACATCATTTTTTAAATCTCTTATAACTAATCCCAAATAACAGAATCAATCTTAGCTCCATTTATCCGATGACCAAGAATCTAGTTACGAGTATTTAGAATACAACTCAAAGTAAATGAAGTCAATATTCTCTTACACTAGGAAGTAGAGATAGTACTCTCCATGCAACAAAAACAAATGGGCTTCAAAGTTATGGCTTGGTGAGCTAGAAAAACAAGGTCTTTCATCGCACGTGTTACTTACCGCATCATCCCAATTAGATAGACACTAAAGATGCAGTGGGCGCTTTGCACTTAGAATTCAATAAATAGATTTTACCTCTACAAACGCTTATATCACTATATTGAAAATTTGTAAGGTGTCAATTAAAGCTAAACTGAATAAATTTGAACAAAGTTAAGGTGGAGTAGAGAACTAGATAATAACAAATAACAATGCTTAACTAGTTGCAGATAAAAAAAAAAATGGTATTTTTTAAAACAAACTCCAAAAAGGATATTATTATGAGTCCTAAACTTACAGACACACTAAAATTAACCATAAATTAATTTAAAATTTAAAAGAAAAATGGAGAAGCCTCTTAAGGTAAGGAAACTTGCTGCAATCCAATCTTAAAGAATTTCAGGGCAACTGAAAGAAATTTTAAGAAACCAACAAATTATTCAACAGGAACTTCGATCTCACTATAAAAAAATTCAAATTTGGCGCTTGGTGGAAACAAAACTAAGCAGAATGTAAACAAGCATTCAAAGTGTTTGAAGAAATGCACCAAAGAGAAATTCACAGGAGACGCGGGGGCGGGGGGGGGGTGGGGGGGGGGGGGGGGGGGAGAGAGAGAGAGAGAGAGAGAGAGAGAACCTCAAGCAGCTCTTGGACTCGATCGGCCGTTGCCTCGGTGGGGATCGGTTGCGGCGGTGTGGTAGGGTTTGAATCGATTCCCATGGCTCCCGAGAATTCTTTAGGGGAAAGAAAAACTGCGGAATTTTTTATTCGAGGACCGACGTGGCATATTTTTTAAGCGGCGGCTGCTGGGAAATTCTAAATGCGCACCACTTTCCTCTTTGTGAACACTACGGGATAAAGTTTCCAAAAATTTCAAATTTGCCCTTCCTGGCTCCCTCTCAGTGAGCACCACCCCATCTACAAATTCGCACCACTTTGTGAGCACCATGTAGATGTAGTTTCTAGTTTGTAGATGATAGGGAAAATCACTGCCTTTGTACAGGATGGCGAGACCTGGTGAAGTTCAGTGACAGCAATTTTGTGCCGATTGGGAGAGTTTCGCGCCAATTGGAACTGATGATTAAGCGATTTGAAGACAGTTTCGAATGGATCTGGAAAGAAAGAAATCAGGAAAGAAAAAGAAAAGAAATAGAGTGTGGTGTTCACTAAGAAAAATAATTAGAGAAAATAAGGACAAATCTAGAAAAAGAATAGTACTCGAAAAAACCACTTCGTTTATAAGTTATATAGTGCTCATAAAGAAACAGGGGAAACAGGGGGCTCACTAAAAAGAAAGTGGTGCGCATTCAGAATTTCCCGCGGCCGCTTTGAGCTCTTGGTTATGCGCGCTAAAGCCTTTTTGCTAATTGGAGTAATGAATTGTCAATGGAGCCCATGACCGGACAACCCAATCTGAATCCGACCCAAGTTTGGAGTATGGATATTAAAATAATATCCATTAACCCGATAGGTATTATGTTTTCGTTTTTTTCTTTTATTTTTTTTAAATAAAGGTTGTGATCTGACATCTTCTGTTACTGCGAACAAATACTAAGGGAAAATATAAGTAACAGTCACTTTTAGTTCTTATAAAGGAAAATGAAAGCAAGTATGAGCACTTCTAGTGAATCCTGAGATTGCCCATCATCATCAATCTCAATCGTGACAACTGCAACTACTTAAATAGATTTGTCAGCAGCATCTGCATCGTGCATGTTAGGTGGTGCAGATTTAAAAAAATAAATTTACATCCAATGGCGAGTTCCTTTATTGATTTTTTTAGTTAAAAATAAAATAATATAATATTTTTTCCGCCTTAAAAAAAAAACAGAGATATAACTTTGGGTAATTATATGAGCTATAAAATGAGAATTTATGGAGAGCAAACTTGAAAAATCTTTGAAAATAATTATTTTTTTTTTTTTTTTGTGCGTCAAACAAACATAATAGGACTGAACATCATCCTTCACATGCAAGCCACCTCGTGCACAGGAAATAAAGACAAGTATCTTGTATGCAAGAACAAAGGCATCAAGAAATCATTGTGTTCAGCTTTCATCACAGATTTAAGCCAGATACCACAATTTATGTAAGTTCAAAGTGGCACGGTATACACTAACAAGCAATATAAATTTTTTTCACAAGCCATTTTATGAGCCCAGGTCCACATCCAACCTCCAGGCCAGTCGGTAGTTATAACTACCAAAAAATAACACATTAAATGATGATGTATTATTATAAGATGGCATCAGCGTCAAGGATCCTAAGAATTATAAGTTATTTAGAGTTATAATTATGAGAGCAAGGATCCTAAGAATTATGGGAGTCGATAAGATGATGATAATGATGAGAGCATCCTAATTCCTAATTCTAACCTACAGAAATTATTTAGACTTGAATGGCACGTCTACAAACTACATCCTGTACAAAGGCAGTGACTGCCCCCATCATCACTGTTTCAAAAATTCAGAGAATTGGAAAAAGAGACTACAAACTACATCCTGTACAAAGGCGGTGATTGGCCCCCGCCATCATTGTACTTACAGGGAGAAGATGGCCGTTACTTCCGGCCAAACCTCTGCAGGTGCTGCTCATGCTTTGCTGCAGCTGCCCTGTCTGCAGCCTCGCGCTTCAGTGCCCTCTTCGCACGGCGTCCTGTAACTTTTGGCAATGATTCCGTCTTCTTGGGGCATTGAGATGGACCGGCCTCAGAGTTGCCAAAAGGTGGACGATTTACAGGGCGTGCCTCTTTCCTCCCAGCTCTCACATAACCGTTGTCCCCCCACCTCCTGTTACCAATTCGAATATTTGATGAGCCGCTACTAAAATAGAAGGCCTCATCCAGGTCATCATCATTGTCCTGACACTCATCATAGTAATAGTGGTAAAGGTCTTCAGGTTCTTCAGATATATCTTCATTAGCTTCTACTGACAGAGGAACAAACCATGTAGCTCTCAGCAGGAGGCAAACACTCTCCTCGAACATATAATCGTGGATGCTGCATTATCAAAAAACATCATTATCTAGATAGCCCAAGCACAATAACACCCTTCCTTCCAAAACAAGGAGTCGTGCCATTACCAGCCATCAAGTGAGCGGTGGACATTCAGGAAGCTGAATGGATGCTTGCACTGAGGGCAGGAAGGATTCTGGCGGTATGTTGCCCACCTCAGAATACAAGTCACACTGCATAATAAAGAATGAAGGAATGCCATTTAGTACATCTCTAGTTCTAGGTGTTTGAAAATAGATTTCGTACACAAGTCATGGTGCATAGTAAATAAGAAAGGAGCAATATAGGTACACAACATGCTATAAGCATTCAAAAATACATACATTACAGCAAAGATACAAGTCAGAATAATACAAAACTAATAACTAATACAAGTACATCAGATATGGCTGTGTCCATTGTTCGAAGTAAAAATGGGATATGGCATTGTTCTAAAAAATATGAATATATATAAAATAATCTTAAGACGCAAGCACATCACACGTAACAGGTGTTTGAGGGTATATTATTGATTCCATCTTGACTGGCTTTATGAACTTGATATTTCAGACACTCCTCACCATTATTGAAAATAACGCGTTATGAAACCCGTTATATTGCGTTACGTAACCTAACAGAATCCCAACGCTACGTAACAACTGGAAATAACTCAGTGCACCGTAACGGTACGTTTTTTACGTTATTTTACGTTATATTACATAACGTTTGTTAAATTACGTTATGCTATGTTAATTACAATTATTTTTTTAGTAATTTATATATTGTTGTTGATTATTATTTTGATTATTAGCGAATTGCTGTAATTTTCTTAATTAGTTATTGGCTTATTTGATTGCTTTTGGAATTTCTAATTTGATAATTTAAGTTTGTTTCCTTATTCACTTGTTATATTTCTCGTCCGGTTGCTGAAATATTTTACTTGTTGATTTTATTGAATTTTTAATTGAACTGAAATCAACAATCATAAATAAGATAAATTGAATATTACAAAATATAAATTACAATAATGATAATAATTGGAATCGAAATAAAAAATTGGAATCTTGCTTTTTTATTTAAATGATGATTGAAATTACGGTTGCAGACTTAATTAATTTATGAAGATATATGAAAATTATTGTAAAACTTAATATAACATTTGAATAGATTATGTATTACAAAATAGTTTTATATTTTTTTTAGATATTTTAAATTTATTTTTCAATTTATTAAAATTATTTTATATGAATTTATATTTATTTTTATTAAATAAATAGAAAATTTCATAACCTACGTTATGCGTTACGCTATTTGCGACATAACCTAACAAAGGCAAAACGTTACGTTACCGTTATCGCTATTTTAAACATTGCTCCTCACATTCAGGTTCACATACTTGTCCATCTCTATTGTACATCAAACAGAGTCAATTCTAGATAACTTTATCAAATTGCAAGGCCCTAAAGGAAATTTGCATGAAAAGCTCGTGATTAATGTGTGTGTTTCTCCTAGCTCTGTTGCAGTAAAAGGAAGACGGAGCATGAGCACTGAAACATCTTTTCACCATAGCAAAGCTGGACAACCATCTTTACCAGGAAAAGAAGACCAGGTGACCATTCCTTTGCTCCATCTTCAACTCATATATGATCCATTTAGCTCCACTCGTGTTCTTAACCTACTCCTGCATGCTTTTTGAGCACACCCACTTGTGTTCAGATATCCAACAGAACTCCGTCCTCAAACCTTGTAGCATTTTGTCCCCCCAAAAAGATGGTGCTTATTATGCTTATTAAATTATAGATACTCCGCTTTTTAACCATTATCCCCCATTTATTTACCTAGAACCCCTACCTTTTTTGCCCTATCAGATAGTACTCTTTTTTAATAATCTTTACAAGTCAGGATTAAATCCACAAGAATTAAACGAAGTCGTCAATTGAGAGGAAAGACAACAATAACCAAGTCCTCACTTATTCAATATTTTCTCAAAAGTGTTCCTAACTAATAGCTTACTCCTATCGTCAATCTTAGGTCAACAGAACCGCATTCCTATAAGCCCATTTCTTCTATTCAAGTCATCAAAGTGCCATTGAAGCATAGGGCTCCGTATCTATAGACACAAACAAATACAGTAAGAAGTTTAATAGCTACGAAATCACATTCGAAAAGTTGTTGGGTGATATTCCATAAGAGCTGAATGGGGAAATTTTTCTAGCTGATAAGTTGCCTTTGCACACAGTCACTTCCAGAGGTCTTCATGAAGAAATTGAACTATCAGAGAGGAAGTAGGCCATCCTTCCAGGAAGAGCAAGGATGCTCGTCCTAGAATAATTGCCCAGAGAGCGGCGACAAGTTCAACCCAAAAAGCAGCAATAAGTTAGGGATGTAATCCGTGGAAATGAAATCAAACAGCCGACTAAGCATAACATTGGGGACAAAGTGTGGACCTATGGATGCTCACTGTTGCAGCATGTTTGAAAATGATGGCTGAAAACATTTAAAAGTCTTCATAGATTAACTAGCCTGTGAAAACTGAACTGAGAAAACAAAGGGAGGAACTGAGAAAACAAAGGGAGTCTAACTCTGCATCCTTAAACTACAAAATCTCACGCAGATCAAAACAACATTTAGACCTAGTTGTTAATTATCCACAGGTAGGAGAGACGCATAGAAACAAATGACCTAATTCATAACCGTTATTTTACATGCCTTTCTAGTGCAGTAATTCACAAGTCTACAAATCGAGGTTTGAGAACTTAGTTTCAGTTTAAATTTCACTTCCTTCTACAATATCTTAGAATCCGTAAGTTTCCATTTCCGTTTTCTGCTGGTTCCCATAAAAATTTAATAGGTAACTAAAGTATAGGGAGAACAAAAATATCAAAAATAATGATTTCAAAGCTTCAGTTTAACTTTGAGCTAAATTCTATGTAAAACAAATTATAGGTAAGATCAAAAAAATCACTACACTTTTAAAGATCAATTTAGAATTATGATAAAAAAAGAACAATTTAGAAACTTTTGAGGGTGTTAACATATAAAGCTCACGCTCCATGTCTAGTTTGATAGGCTGGGAAACCAGAATCACCATCAACTCCAATAAAAATTTAATTTATTGGGTTGGGATTCTCAACATAATTCAACTAATAAACTAGAGTATATGGTGAGCTAAGATCCAAGAGCCAAGTTGGGAAGTTCCTCGCGAGAAGCTCATATCTGAAATCAGACCAAGTTTTCCCCTTTATAACGCTGGACTAACTACGGAATTCTCGACCACAACCTAACTACTAGGGAGTGACAAGTCAGACCACCCACAACTCAAAGAAGAGGGAGTCCACATGCCTATCTCTAGCAGTCAGATAGTAGTCAAGAATCTTCAGCTAGATTAGCACTCCTCCTTTTCTCATACATCCCAAACAACCAAACCCAAAACATCTTCCACAACACCATAAAAGAAGGGAGAGAAAGGAAGTGGCAATCATGCATAGCCTCCCAAAATTCTCTTCTTGCTTTTGCAATACTAAAGTGGAAATAGTTAAGGACTATGTCTAACATTTTTCCATCTCAGACCTTTATCATTCTTCATTTTGAATATTTCAAGATTAATTCTACATTTTCCTCCTCCTTAATAGAATCCTTAATAGAATTAAACGTGCACACTGAGGAAAGTTGATATGGACATAGATATTGACCGGTATACTTTCCGAATTTGTCTTCATATTGGAGCACTTCGACAGATAATTACACATCAACAATAGTTAAGCCAAGGGGATCATTTTCTAGATGAAACCACGTAAACCAAGTTTCACCTTGTAGCTCTGGGAAATAGGTTGTGGAATTCTTTGATACTTGGGCTTCATATTTATTTTTTTTGGAGAAAAAAAGACATCTCATATCCGTTTAAAGTATATCCGTCTCAATACCAAGTGACACCTAGGGTCAAAGTTAATGTCTACTTATGTCTTGAGTATACAAACAGGTAAAGATAAGACGATATGAAAATAATTTTCATGTTTTGGTAGTGAAACCCATTGAAACCTATGCTAAAGCTATTAAAACTTATTGCATATTGATTAGTACACAATAGACAAACTTTGTGGTTTCAAAATTGAAACATTAGTTCCACTTACTTAGTTTTCAATCGCCAATACACCCATCAAGTACATATTTGGATATTCATTTGAGCAATTTCCATCTTCTCAGGATAAATAATGGTAAAGTAGATACGAAGTGGCACAAACTGTTCCACTTTGCACCTACTCCCTCATGTCTCAAATATTTGAAACTTTTGAGCACTGGTTTCAAATGTTTCATCTTGTGCAAGACTCGCTAATCCATCACTTCTTTCAATCCACCCCCCCAACCTTATTTTCTCCTCCTGACAATAGAAAGAAAGGACTAAAAATGAATGGCTAATGAGGTAAGCTTAGCATTCTCTCAGTTATCACAATTCCAAAACAAGCTTGAAACTTCTGGGCACTGGTTTCAAATGTTTCATTTCCTGCATTTTGCAAGACTCGCCAAACCCATCACCTCTTTCAAGAAGTTACAAGATAGCAACTATCTCCATTAGATACACTAGATATCAAAACCAGACACCTCACTCCACAAAAGCACACACCTAAAGTCTAACAAAACAGAACAAGCGCCCCAACCCCCAACACACAAAACACCCCGTGTCATGCAAAACAGACGAGCATTTCTTCTAGCCATGTCATTATATTTACCTTGAACCTAGCTCTAATCCCCCAAAATCCCCTTCAGCCGATCAATAACCTTCTTTCTAAACTTCTACTAATTCTTCTATTAATACAAATATAACAACCTTTCATATCAAATCAAACTTCACAAAATAACGTCCCAATCCTCACACATCCCGCAATTCACAAGAATCAAGATCCAATCTTTCACACAACGACCAAACGTATCCATCGAAACGAAAAATGAGAGTAGTTGTAAACAAACCAGTAGGCGTGCTCGCAGCCTTTTACAAGGGCAGCCTCCTGTATCAAGATCCTCTCCAAGCAAATGGCGCAGACGCCGTACCCCACCGCCAACCCCTCACCCTTCTTCTGTCCATCACCGACCTAATCAACACACAAAATCCACAACCCTAATCGTCTATCAGACCCAAAAAAAGATTACAAATCTTCATGAAATCGAACATATCTAGCAAAATACCTAAAAGAACATTTCAAAAATCGGCGAAAAATCGAAAAGATCGTCAGATCGATCGATCACCTGAGCCTCGATCTGTGGAGGGAGAGCGACCGCGGTTGAGGCCTCCATTGAAGCGCGAGAGAGAGGAGAGAGAAAGATGAAGAGAGAGAAAATATTACTCTTTTTGCTCGCTCGTCAGCCGACGAGAGAACGACGGAGAGAGAGAAAGACAGATGAAAAAGAGGAAATAATTTTAAGAGAGAGAGAGAGAGAGAGAGAAAGAGGAGATGCTTGATTTATTCGGGGAATATGACGGATAAATATTTGTCAAGAATTCGTTATATTCGAACATAGTGATAATCACACCCATATTTTTCGTATCTGAACGCCTCCTCAAGAAATAGAGTCAGCTAAAATATTTTGTCATTGGGGGTAGTTGTAACAGAGATTTAATATATTGTTTTTAAGAAAATATAATTGGGGAAAATAAAGGAAGGGTCCTGGTGACGGGTCGGTTTCATGAGGAGGTGGCACGTGTGGAGGTTATTGGGAGATACGTGTGTTATTTGCTGCTTGGCACGTGTGGAGTTTATCTGGTTACAGGGAAAACCAGTTGGCATGAGAATGGAGTGGATGGCTGTAGAGGCGGGTCGCACGTGTGAGAAGGTAAGTACAAGAAACATGGAAAGTAGGCGCATTCACTTAGTCCTACTGGACCGTTAGTGTAGTTACTCAATCCCGTTATCTGCTTGTCCCTACCAAGCAGGTGTCCTTACCAAACCCCACCTCCTCTCCGCCACACCACTGTAATGTTGTTGTTGTGCTTGTTGTGTAGCAGCTGTTGCACGAGAGAGAGACTGCAACATAGAGAGGAGGGATGGAGAAGATACTATTCAGAGTTGCGGAAGTGTGTAGATTGTTTTGTCTTGGATAGAATTATTAAGGATGAAGAAAATGATATAATTGGAATTTTAAAAAAATTAGTATAGATTTGTTTAGAAGAGATGAGAAAATCTCACCGTTAATTGACCTCACAAATAGTAATTAACTTTTTTTTTATAAGTACTACACACAGTTATTTTTCTTCAGTTTTGTGTCCAGCAAAAATTAACATATTTACACATATTGACTTATAGGTGGTATGATAGATAATTTTTCTCAATAATTACAGGAGATGTTTTTGGTATTAGAAATGAGAGAGATTACAATCCTTAAGGATCTCTTCTGGCCAAAAAAAAAAAAAATCATTAGATTTTAATTTTTAGAAATGACCTTAAATCTCTCTCTCTCTCTCTTTCTCTCTCTCTCTCCGTGTCTTGATATGAGTGTTTTTCTTTGCAAATACCAGTTTGTTACTCCTAAAAAGTTATTGGGCTGGCGGCGTCCACGACCAATTTTAAGCGGTTATTAGATGTCAAGGAGGATGAATGAGGCCTACAAATTGATCCAGTAAGAGGCCCAAGAGAGATACTTGATGCACAACTGAGTTGAGTCTCATTTTATTTATTTTAGGAGTATTTACAGGTTTGTCCCTTACATCTTTATAAATTATAATTTAGTCCCCCAAATCTTCATATTTAGGATTTAATCCCCAAAATCCTCTAAGTTACTATAATTTAGTCATTCTGTTAGTTTTTCTGTCCAAATAAATGACAGAATTTATTTTTTATTTTTTTTAAATAATGAAATTACTTAAATACCCCTATAAAGAAAAGGGGAAAGAATAGAGAGATAGAAGAGAAGAAGAAGGTGGGAAACCAATGAACCCAATGAAGAGAAGGAGAAGAAAGGAGGAAGAGAGAAGGAGGAATTAAGGAGGGGTAAAATGGAAAAATTTGGTCAAAAAATAAACTGGACTAATGGAAATTATGGAGGGAGACTAAATTGTAGTAATTTAGAGGATTTGGAGGACTAAATCCTAAATATGAAGATTTGGGAGACTAAATTATAATTTATAAATTAAGGGGCAACTCTGTAAATAACCCTTTATTTTATCAAAGATTAAGTTTTTGTTTTTCCATTCATTTATTTTGAGATATTATATTTTAATTATTAATAAGAATCCCCCCTATTCTTCCATTATGCTTGTCCTAATCAATTTTAATACCAATTCTTTCACCACAAACTCTATATTCATATCAAATTGACTTCACCATTTACTATAATTTTATTTTTTATTCCACAACTCCTTTTCTAATATTTTTGTAGGAATGAATGAGGTTTTTTTTTTTTTTTTGAATTTAAAACATTTCAAAATATCAGAATACGACCAAGATATTACATTAACTTGTTGTGAATTGGCTTGTTGAGCTTGCGTGCGAGTGGCGGCTTAAAAGTCAAGTAATTTGACAAGCTTTTCAAGATTCTTGTCAATCGGATGAAACACCTCATCTTTCCATCTAAAAATGCTTTTGCACCTAACATATATAAGACAACATTTCAATTTATTTATTTAATGAGAAAATACGAGAAACGGAAAATATTAATAACACTGAAAGTAAATATGAAAAGAGCTTATGATCTGATGACTAAGCATCATGGATGTTGATATAGTGCACCGAACTCAACATGGACCACTACGATTAGAGATGAGAATTGACGGATCTACGGTCTAATTTTTTGTTAGCTCTATTAAAAAATTTAAATTAGAAAAATAAATTTTTTATTTTTAATTCAAAATATGAATATAGATGATTAAAAAGTAGCTCTTGAATAAACTCTTGGACCCGTCTATTCGCATCCCTAACTGTACTAGAGATCACCAGACCATCATGTTAACAAATCTCTTATAAAATTCAAGAATCAAACGAAAAATACACAATATCTTTGTTCTGAATTATTTGTAATTCATTAAGCACATAAACTTAGGCAAGAGATACAAATGAGCAGTCAGTTTAGATATTTGGGTTCTATTATTCATAATGATAGAGAGATCGATAATAATATTAACCATAAGATACAAACTGGCTGGTTGAAATAGAGGAGGACAACGGGAGTTTTATGCGATCGTAACATTCCGTTAAGATTGAAAGGAAAATTTTATAGGACTGCTATTATGTCAGTTTTATTATATGGCACGGAATATTGGGTTATAAAGAAACGTTATTCACAGAACATAAGTGTACCAGAGATACGCATGCTCCGTTAGATGTGCGACAACACTATGAGAGATAAAGTGAGAAATGAAGATACTCGTGCTAAACTAGGTGTAACTCCCATCGATGAGAAGATGCAAGAAAATCGTTTACGATGGTTTGGTCATGTGCAACGTAGGCCTAGAAGTGCACCAGTTCGAAGAGGGGAGTTTATCAATATAGGACAAGTTAAAAAAACGAAGAGAAAATCGAAGAAAAAATAGATGAAGATGATATGCAAAGATATGGAGTCTAGATGTTTAAATAAGGAGATATTACTTGATAGAAATGAATAGAGAAAGAATATCAAAGTGATCGATCCGACGTAATTCTTTTTTTGGTTCATGTAGCCTATCTCAAATACTTAGGATAAAAGACTTAATTGTTGTTGTATTAAGCACATGAACTTAAGATATCATCCTGTTCATCTTTAAACACTAAACAATTTTTGCATATTGTCTGATCTCCATCATAATATCAAACCAACCAAAGTTTTCTTCAATCAAAGCAATCATCAACAAAGTTGGCAACCAAGATAAAGCCTGCATATTTGACACAAGAGGAGCCACAAGTGGAGCCAGATATGCCTTTAAACATAGCCATTTGATTCACACTGTACTCGAGTTTGCTTCAAGCCTTAGCAATCACCTCTCTAGACTCGCGGGGGACCATTTGAGTGTGCGCGTTCAAGCACTAGCTCTCCCTCTAGTAGATGTAGGGCCTGCAACCTCGAAAGAGTCGCCCTCAGTGGAGCTTCATAGTCAAGCATCACCAATTTCCAACCACCCCACCAAAGAAGGGGGGAGAAATTAGAGACACAACAAGAACAGGTTCATAAGAGAACTCGGAGAATTCTGATACTCGAAGCCTAGATGGATCCATCATTCAGGGAGGCATGCTACCGGAGCGGACGGGGAGGAGCCATCGGAGAGCTGGAGGCCGAGGGGTGTCCGGGGGGCTTGCTGGACGTGTACGTGCATGGTGCACGAAACATCCACAACATCTGCATCTATGCCAACCAGGATGTGTATGCAAAGTTTTCGCTCACTTGCAGCCCCGATGATGTTATCTGTACTCGTATAGTTGCTGGTGGAGGTAAGAACCCGCAGTTTGAAGAGGGACTGACGATGAAGGTGCCGCGTGCTGATGCTGTGCTGAAATGTGAGATTTGGATGCTGAGCAGAGCTAGGAACTTCTTGGAGGATCAGCTCCTTGGGTTTACTTTGGTTCCTCTGTCTACGGTCGCAGCTGCGGCCAAAGGGAAACTGACCCAAGATTTCACTCTCTCGTCGACTGACTTGTTCCACTCTCCGGCGGGGACAGTGCAGCTGACCCTCACCCTGCAGACTTCCTCTGACAAGCGAGCTTTTGCTGCAGAATCTTCTTCCACCTCTAACACATCAATTACCTCAGAGGTGGTCATATTAGACCCTGCTGAGTTTGGGAGGATCGAGTTCCCCAACATCAGTATCGCAAGGGAGAATCAGCAGATGGTCTCTGAGTACTTCGACATGAGGGCGCACGCCACTCCATTACTGCTACTGGGAGATTCATCAAAATCTATGGAGGACTGTGAGATGTCAGCGAATTCAAGCGACGATAACAATGGAGAATCAGATTCGGGACCTTTCACTTCTTCTACCACTACTAGCCTGAGTGATGACAGGAACTCTACAGACTGCGTGGAGAAAAAGCACAGGCCCTATGTGGAGAACAGTCACAGTGTAGGTACCACCAATTCACCCGACACTCCCACTTCCAAATGCCGGGGAGGCGTAGGAGATGGCAAGGAGGAGACTAAGCTCCCGAGCAAGGAAGAGGCAGCGGAAGGTGGCAGGGAAGAACATGAGATGGGCTCGGTTTTCAAGTCTCCACTTGGTAATATAAACCTTGAAGTTGAGCAGAAGATGATGCAGCAGCAAATTGTGGACATGTACATGAAAAGCATGCAGCAGTTTACGGAGTCACTGGCCAAGATGAAGCTTCCGATGGATCTTGATGCTCCGAAAGCTCAGGATGGTGGAGACGTCATCCAGAGCCAGAAGACTAACGACAAGTTGGAGCAACAGAAGAAGAAGGATGGGGCCAGAGTGTTCTATGGAAGCAGAGCTTTCTTCTGAAAGACTATGATCAGTATGTTTCAAGGTTGGTAGCCTCCAATAACTCGGTTTACCTTGATCCGTCTAGTCGAGTGTTTGTATTCTAAGCATCAACTGAAACAACAGGGACCTTTCCATTAGAACATGCTTGTGTTTCGAAGTCTTTTGAGCTATTTGTGATGTTGTGATCAAAGTTTTCAGTTGTACTGATGAAGTGTGAGTCCCCCCTGCAATGCTATGTCCTAGATAACAACTATTGCTTGTATCAGCATCTTTGCTACTGTTTATAATAACTATCAAGTGTTAACGGTGTATATGGTTTGCTCCTACTAAATATTCAATGCAAACTAGGGAATCAACCTGCATAAAGTTTGCTGATATGAGATTCTGATATCAAACTATAGTCAATTTCTCAACTTATACCGCGAATATTAAGCTGAGATTACTCTCACTTTTCCTTTGAATCTAACAATTGTGTGTCTGACATCCCATGTTTATGTCAGAGAACGACACTCGTGTATGTGCCTACTACCATAGGTTCTCTCATCAGCTTGGTTCAAACCCAAATCATAAAACAGTGTGCCTATAGTTCAAGGATATGTATTACAAACTTGAGATTGTGTGTGGAGATAAAATCCAAAACACCTGACAAAGCTAAATGTGATAATGAAAGATCAATTGGTTGGTTATGAAAATTGGATTGAATTGTTAGTATTAGGACAAATCAGAGCTTTGTCAACCCTATGACATGCATTATAAACAACAGATTGTTGAAAATTTCATGACTTGAGATGAAGTGTGCAAATCAAATCTTTGTTGGTTATAATTAGTTTGAAGATAGAAAACAGAGCATTCATTGCTTTGAAGAGTAATAACTGTTTCTTGTAAGTCATAGGGACAGAAACTTTTAAGAAAGGGTCGAATTGAAGGAGATCGAATCATAGTTTAAGGAACAACAAGACTACAGGGATATACGAAAGAGTGCATGGGTTCAAGAAGTGGTGACTGCCATAGAAGTGAATCTTTAGCCGTAGTGAGCGTGGTGGGGGGTACCGGTACCAAAAACCGATGCCTTACCACTTGGTTATACTCAATATCTTTGAAGCAAAGACACTTCTATAGTGAAGCACTGCCATATCAGACATGACACAGATATCATATATATTTTTTAGGATTAACCTTATGTTGGTATATGTCATGTCCTGTCGATATTGCCATGTCCATGTATCAGAACTCCATATGGTCGATCTTGGGGAGAGGGGGAAGTAATGATGGCTAATTTAGAAGATGATGTGGTCCTTAACAAACTTGAATGCTGAAAAAGAATTCATATATAGCTGGACCAAATATTTGGAATCAAGATATTGGTTTTATCGTTGTATATCCTCCTAAGCATGTATGTATTAGTGCAAACTATTAAAGACTTATATAGTATAGACACATACATGGGACATGGGTAAACAACACAGAGATAGGGAAACAACAAATGTGACATGGACACATGAATATGTCCATGCATGTTTCTGTAATGCACATCAAGCCCGATAAGTTCATATACAAAAAAAAAAGAAATCTAAATAATTGAACAAAAAACTTCTAATCAAGTAATTAATCAATCTAAGGAATCAGGAAGTCTAACCTGACACATGACCAATTATAAACATCTGATACCCCTGACACGTTCACGAGGTGATAGTTATGTTAAAGTAGTATCCTACTTATATATACCAAAGGGTCTCCATCTCTCTCTCTCTCTTTTCAAGAGGCACGGCCTCGCCACCAATTCCACACACATTTTTATGGTTTATTCTTTAAAACGAAAAGGGAAATACGAAATGGCACAAGCTTGTCCGATTCGTTTTGGAAAATTGCCTTGCAAGTGTTAGAACTTACATTGGAAAGACCATGGTTTCTAATACTTAATTCTTTTCATCTCTTACTGTCTACATATATCGTGTGTGATATACATGCACCATTGTGTCTAAGTTACATATTGCTCTTACCTATAGGGTACAAATTACGGTTAGGGTGCGGGGGTTGGGGTTGATTATGATTTTCTCCTAATATACTTACAAATATTAGATTAAGTAGATACTATATCAACAAGGTAAAAGCAATCTCAAGCTCTAAATTCCTCGTGTATTTACTCACTCATTCCTGAAAGATAAACTAGTTAATTTTTATTCGATAGTTTTATATCAACTAACTATATATAAGAAAATTGAAGGAAAAGGGATAGTTTCGAGAGCCCTTCAACGTACCTTCTTAGGAAATCTTTACACCCACCAGTAACCCAAAAATGTCTGAACAGCTTCACTCCACAGCAAGTAGTCGCTTTGCTCTGCAACCAAGAAATTTTCTTAGAGAACGAACGAGAGTTGGTGCAAAGGGCATACAGATTCCAATACTTGAAACAATAAAAATCTAGAAGAAACTTGCCCTGTCTTAACAATATAGCAAAAAAGCAACGATAAGACTTGTTACGGATAAAGTAGGAGACATTTACACTATACTGTGTAATTGCTTGCCCAGAATAGTGTTTCGCTGCTCTGTTCCCACTATAATCCATTAATGTCTCTCCATTTCGATCTTTAAGGACTCAAAAGTGTCATAGACATCAAGAGACAGTGCATGTAATGTATTGTCTGTTGCATCTCCCTCCTCCTCGATCCTCATCCCCTCTCTGCAAATCCACCACCTCTCTTCCTCCTACTCCTACCATTTTCTACGAATGTGCCACCCCCTTCTCCCTCCTTTCTCCCTCTTCCTCCTCCGCCTCTAACCCTAACCCTAACCTCTCACAACCCCTTAGATCCCCTCCACTAACTACAACGCCCCACCCACTCCGCCTGCTCGCTACCACCACCCCCCTCCCTCCCTCCTCCTCTCTCTTCAAAGCCCCAATCACTTATCTCCGCTCGCAGCCGCCGCCGCCGCCCCCGCCGCCTAACCTTAACCTTGAACTATTAGAACTATGTTTAAAAAAAGAGTAAAGGTAAACTTGTAATTAAAATCAATTTAATTGGATGTACCCTCAGCTATTTGGGGAGTTTTTCAAAGTAGCACACCACTTTTTTCAGTGAACCCACTAGATAGTTCTTCTGTGTTTGGATTTTCACTAGGAAAGTGGGCTCACTAGGAAACTCCCGCTATTTGGAGTGTGCCTTCGTGACCTGGGACCAAGTATGAGATGGTTTTGAGATAGAGGGTCACTAGATGCGCCTCATATTTATATTTTTCTTCGCGAGCTCCTAACTTTTGGAATACACTAAGAAAAACATAGGGCGCATTTAGTAACTCTCTTTGAGATATAAGACTCTCAGTGTATAGGGATGACAATAGACGGATTTATTGATCAATTCTGATCCTGTTTTAGTCAAATATTTGAATTTGAAAATGAAAATTTTATTTTAATTCAAATTTTTTAATATATCAGACGAAGGGCTAGCTCTTGAATCCACTCATTCCTATACGTGAGGAACTCTAATATACTACTCTCCAAGTATTTGTATCTTAAGTTCCTTTAATAAAATGCGAGGGATCCCACCATTTATCCTTACAGAAAGTTCCAGTTAGCCCAAAAATTGGCTACTTAACCAACTACTATGCAACATATTTATCATATTAATAACCAAAAGATAAATGTAGCAAAGATGCACATGCTCCGCTGGATATACGGCAATACTAAATGAGATAAAGTCAGAAATGAAGAAATTCGTGCTACACTAGGTATATCTCCCATCGATGGGAAGATGCAAGAAAATCGCTTACGATGGTTTAGTTATGTGTAACATAAACCTAAAAATGCATCAGTTCGACGAGGGGAGTTTATCAATGTAGAACAAGTTAAAAGAACGAAGAAAAGACCGAAAAAAATATGGATGAAGGTGTTGAATTCATTCACTAATTTGAACCTTAAATTGAGCCAATTCACTAGTTCAAATTAAATGAATTAAGTGAATTGAAATAGGCTTCAAAAGTTGAGTACATAGCAAAGGAAAAAAAATGGAAGATGAAAAGATAGTCCCACATGGGATAGGGGAATGTAAGGATGTGGGTTTAAATATGATAGCTTGCTCCTTTACTTTGCTTATGTAAGAAGAGGAAAACCATGAGCACCACGGGTGGTGCTACGCACCGCCCGCACCCGCACGCGCACGCGCATGCGCGAGGGCGAATGGGCGTTTAGGGCGCATTGCGCGCTTTAGAGGCGCACTTTGCACTTCGCACGTACGCAACGTCGCGATGAGCCTTTGATTTTTGGTGCTATTGGATTCGGGTTGCCTCTATTGGGTTCAGAACTGAATGAATTTGACCTGCACCCGCCCCGTCAGTCAAGAGTCGTTGAAGTCCAACGGTCGGCGGTCCAACAGTCACCGGCCGCCGTCAACGGTTGCCGTTAAACGGTCACAACTGTTGAAACGGCCAACTGTTGCGACTGTTGAAATCTCAACCGTTGCGACTGTTGAAAACCTATAAATAGGGTAGGGTCTGGGTCAGTGAATAGACTACAAGTTTTTTCTTTTCTCTTCTCTTTGTTCTTCTGCAGACAGAAGTTCCAGAATTTCTGTCTACAGAAGAAATCTGTTCATCATTTTCCATAAGTCCAGTCCTGCATAACATATACCAGAGAGAACCTTTATCAGATTCGCCAGAGCAGAGGGATTGCAGCTTCCTTCCCTCTGCAGATCGATCGTTGTATCCTGGGATATCGACGTCCAAGAAATCCAGAAGCGAACAGTGGAGGACGGATCGATTTTAAGGAGATAGTGTCCAACACTAGCCTCGATCTTCATCCAATCTGCTTCCTCTACTTCCTGTCAGTAAAGTCTTCTTCCAGTCTTCCTGCAACCAGGTTTTTCTTAATCCAGTTTCATAATTTTCTGATTAGGATAGTATACTAGATAAAGAAGAACAGTTTGATGGTTTTTCTTTAACCAGTTTTCTTTTACTTCGAAACTGGAAATATATAGACATAAACCTAAATTACAGAATTAATTTTCTGCAAGATAACAGTAACAATTCTGTTAACTACAAATCTGTCATTTTGTGTTAATCTAAAATAATTTTGTATGCTTCATTCTGCAACCACAGAATTAGTAACCTCCAATTTACATATACTGTCATACGGTAAATGCAAACTTATAACCAACAATCTTAAAATCGATTCTTGCATGTTTTAGATTAACTTTTTAAGAATACAGTTTAAACATTTTTAGTTTGAACCTACATTCTTAAAATCGAATTTCGTGCATGTTTTAGATTAACTTTTTAAGAATACAGTTTAAACAATTTTGTTTAGAACCAACATTCTTAAAACTGAGTTTTGGAATTCTGTCACAATACTATCAATTAAGAGTACTGTTATCAATTAGAACTCTGTTATAATAGTATTTAATCTTTAAACTGATATTTTGTTTTAGATTAAAATACTGTCATACTAGTAATCAATCACTAGTAATATTAATTGCTTCTAGAGAAGACTAATTAATTCTGTTTTGTGTTTGGAGTTAGAATTATTTTTCAGTTTAGTTAAAATTTATTACAAGGCATTAAGATAGATAAATTTTAATATTTGTAGATGGTTTCTACATCTGATATGTCCACTGTGATAACTCCTGTCATGGTTACTCCAACTGTGCCTTCAAGCCAGTACGAGAAACCAGAGAAGTTCAGTGGCTCAGATTTTAAGAGATGGCAACAGAAAATGTTGTTCTATCTCACTACAATGAATCTGGCCAAGTACTTGAAGGAGACTGTGCCTACTCTTGTTGAAGATGATCAACAATCAGTGAAGGCGGTTGAAGCATGGAAACATGCGGACTTCTTGAGTAAGAACTATATCCTCAATGGTTTGGACAATATACTGTATAATGTATATAGTTCAGTTGCTACTGCTAAGGAACTCTGGGAGTCCTTAGACAAGAAATATAATACAGAAGATGCCGGCTCTAAGAAATATGTAGTCGGTAAGTTTCTGGATTATAAAATGGTTGATTCTAAAAATGTAATCAACCAAGTACAGGATCTTCAAGTGATCATTCATGAAATTCATGCTGAAGGTATGACTATCAGTGAATCTTTTCAAGTGGCTGCAATAATTGAAAAATTGCCACCATCTTGGAAAGAATTTAGATATTACCTAAAGTATAAACGAAAAGAAATGACACTTGAAGATCTAATTGTACGATTGAGGATTGAAGAAGATAACCGCCTTTCTGAAAAGAAAATTGGAAATCCATACAATGTTTCTAAAGCTAATGTTATGGAAAATTCCAATAAGTCTAATGACAGGAAGAGAAAGTACAATGGTGAAGACTCTAAGAGTGGTAACTCGAAGAGATTCAATGGCAAGTGCTACAACTGTGACAAGCCTGGACATCGTGCAAAGGACTGCCGTGTGCGAAAGGCACCAGATTCTTCGAAAAAGAAGAAGAAGCATCCTAATGCACATTTGGCCGAAGAAGAAAATCTTTGTGCAAATGTAGATTGTACATCTGTTGTCTCAGAGGTTAACCTAGTTGGTGGCAACTCTAAGGAATGGTGGGTGGACACTGGGGCCACTCGCCACATCTGCGCCAACACGTGGATGTTCTCCACATATGAATCTGTGGAAGGAGAACTACTCTACATGGGTAACTCTGCAACCTCCAAGGTTGAAGGACGAGGCAATATTGTACTGAAGATGACTTCGGGGAAAGAACTTACTCTTACTGATGTACTTCATGTACCAGATGTCCGCAAGAATCTGGTCTCTGGTTCAGTCTTGAGTAAGAAAGGCTTTAGGCTTGTGTTTGAGTCTGATAAGTTTATACTCACAAAGAATGGTGTATATGTAGGTAAGGGGTATATGACCAATGGTCTGTTCAAAATAAATGTAATGACCATTGCCCCTAAGGTTATCAATAAAATTGATTCTTCTGTTTATATGACTGAGTCACCTTTTATTTGGCATGGTAGATTAGGACATGTTAATTATCATACTTTACAAAGATTAATAAATTTGAATATGTTGCCTAATTTCAATATAAACTTTGAAAATAAATGTGAAATATGTGTTGAATCAAAAATGACTAAACTTCCATTTCACTCTATAGAACGTAGTACTGAACCTTTAGAATTAATTCATACAGATGTATGTGATTTAAAATCTATTCAAACTAGAGGTGGAAAGAAGTACTTTATTACGTTTATAGATGATTGTACTAGATATTGTTATGTATATCTACTTAGAACGAAAGATGAGGCAATTGAAATGTTTATACAATACAAAAATGAAGTTGAGAATCAACTTAGCAAAAATATAAAAATGCTAAGAAGTGATAGAGGTGGTGAATATGAGTCACCATTTGCACAAATTTGTGCAGAACATGGTATTATACATCAAACAACTGCTCCTTACACTCCACAGCAAAATGGAATTGCTGAGCGTAAGAACAGAACTTTAAAAGAAATGATGAATGCCATGTTAATAAGTTCTGGTTTACCCCATAACATGTGGGGGGAAGCTCTGCTTTCTGCAAATTATATTCTCAACAAGATACCCCAAAAGAAACTTGAGAAAACACCTTATGAATTATGGACAGGTCGAGCACATAGTTATAAATTCTTAAGAGTGTGGGGGTGTCTAGCTAAGGTTGCAATTCCTACTCCGAAAAGGACTAAAATTGGACCTAAAACTATTGATTGTATATTCATTGGATATGCGCATAATAGCAGTGCTTATCGTTTCTTTGTCTTTAACTCTGATCATCCAGAGATACATAAGTATTCTATTATTGAATCTAGGAATGCTGTATTCTTTGAGAATGTATTTCCTAGTAAAGAACATGAATCAAGTTCCTCTAAAAGGACTTGTGATGATATAATAAGAGAAACAGAGTCTGATTCTGGAAATAAAACCAATGAGGATGAATGTAGACGGAGCAAAAGGGCCAGGATTAATAAATCATTTGGTCCGGATTTTCTAACATATATATTAGAAAAAGAACCTCAAACTTATAAAGAGGCTATGTCTACTCCTGAAGCTCCTTTTTGGAAAGAAGCTGTAAATAGTGAAATTGAATCAATTATTCAAAATCACACCTGGGAACTTGTGGATCTTCCTCCAGGAAGTAAACCATTAGGATATAAATGGATCTTTAAAAGAAAGATAAAACCTGATGGGTCTATAGATAAATACAAAGCTAGACTTGTAATAAAAGGCTATAGACAAAAGGAAGGTATTGACTATTTTGATACATATTCACCTGTAACAAGAATAACATCCATAAGATTAATAATTGCTTTTGCTGCATTATATAATCTTGAGCTTCATCAAATGGATGTAAAAACAGCATTTTTAAATGGCGAATTAGATGAAGAAATCTACATGGAACAACCTGAAGGGTTTGTAGTTTCAGGTAAAGAAAAGAAGGTGTGTAAACTTGTTAAGTCTCTTTATGGACTTAAACAAGCACCTAAACAATGGCATGAGAAGTTTGACCAAGTTATGTTGTCAAACGGATTTCGCTATAATGAATGCGATAAATGTGTATATGTAAAAGGGGATATGCACAACTATGTCATTGTATGTTTATATGTGGATGACATGATTATCACCGGTAGTACGGTGGCTCTAATTAAGGAAGTAAAAATCATGTTAACACGAAAATTTGATATGAAAGACTTAGGTATTGCAGATATTATTCTTGGAGTTAAAATCTCCAAGACATCTGATGGATATACCTTATCCCAGTCACATTATATCGAGAAGATACTCGAAAAATTTGACAAGGAAAATACTGATATAGCTAAAACACCTGTAGATATGAGTCTACATCTTACAAAGAATATAGGTGCTAGTATATCACAGTTAGAATATTCTCAGATCATTGGCAGTCTTATGTATTTAATGAACTGCACAAGACCTGATATTGCATACTCAGTAAGCAAACTGAGTAGGTTTACAAGTAATCCAGGGGAGAACCACTGGAAAGCAATAGTTAGAGTACTCAAATATTTGAGGTACACTACTAACTATGGATTGCACTATACTAGATATCCAGCAGTGATTGAAAGATACACTGATGCTAACTGGATTACCAATTCAAAAGATATCAAATCCACAAGTGGATATATCTTTACTATTGGAGGTGCAGCCATCTCTTGAAAATCTTCTAAACAAACATGTATAGCCAGATCCACTATGGAATCTGAGTTTATAGCTTTAGATAAAGCTGGAGAAGAAGCAGAATGGCTTCGGAACTTTTTAGAAGATATTCCAATGTGGCCTAAACCTGTGTCAGCAATATGCATCCATTGCGATAATCAATCAGCAATTGGAAGGGCACAAAATGTATTATATAATGGAAAGTCACGACATATACGTCGTAGGCATGAAACTGTAAGACAGCTGCTTACAAACGGAATAATATCTCTTGATTATATAAAATCAAAAGATAATATTGCAGATCCATTAACAAAAGGCTTGACTAGAGATCAAGTATATAAGTTGTCGAGGGGAATGGGATTACAGCCTACTAAAGAGTAACTCCATAATGGCAACCCAACCTAGCTGACTGGAGATCCCAAGATCTAGGTTCAAAGGGACAACCGAATTGTTGGGGAACTCGAAAGAATCACTGAGGAAAATATTTCCTATCCCATTTCTATGGTAAAATAGTGATTATCTGCAACGTGTTAGGATAAGCTAAGCTTTTAATGATCCTTATATCTTAGAAATCTAAGTGGAGTATGGCAGGATACTCTTGATAAGAGATCACCTATGTGAGTGAGAAGGGGCCGCTTCTATGAGAATGAGAAAGGCTAAGTTCTCTAAGAGCACTCACAGAATTACCAGGTTGTCCAAGGCCAAAATGGACACAACATAGAATCTGATAAAGTTGAAAGAAATCGTGTGAATATTATTGTCTTAGTTTACATCAAAAGCTGAACAGTTCAAAAACATCGTGTTCACTGGTTAGCAAGTAAACTCGATAATATTTCACTAGGGAAGGTTCAAAGCCAAAAGCCACCTCTCCCGATGCGGTAACTTTCTATTACACTCTCTGGTTATTTGCATTAGAGTCTAAGCCATTTCATTCATGTGGGGGATTGTTAAATTCATTCACTAATTTGAACCTTAAATTGAGCCAATTCACTAGTTCAAATTAAATGAATTAAGTGAATTGAAATAGGCTTCAAAAGTTGAGTACATAGCAAAGGAACAAAAAGAGAAGATGAAAAGATAGTCCCACATGGGATAGGGGAATGTAAGGATGTGGGTTTAAATATGATAGCTTGCTCCTTTACTTTGCTTATGTAAGAAGAGGAAAACCATGAGCACCACGGGTGGTGCTACGCACTGCCGCACCCGCACGCGCACGCGCACGCGCATGCGCGAGGGCGAATGGGCGTTTAGGGCGCATTGGGCGCTTTAGAGGCGCACTTTGCACTTCGCACGTACGCAACGTCGCGATGAGCCTTTGATTTTTGGTGCTATTGGATTCGGGTTGCCTCTATTGGGTTCAGAACTGAATGAATTTGACCTGCACCCGCCCCGTCAGTCAAGAGTCGTTGAAGTCCAACGGTCGGCGGTCCAACAGTCACCGGCCGCCGTCAACGGTTGCCGTTAAACGGTCACAACTGTTGAAACGGCCAACTGTTGCGACTGTTGAAATCTCAACCGTTGCGACTGTTGAAAACCTATAAATAGGGTAGGGTCTGGGTCAGTGAATAGACTACAAGTTTTTTCTTTTCTCTTCTCTTTGTTCTTCTGCAGACAGAAGTTCCAGAATTTCTGTCTACAGAAGAAATCTGTTCATCATTTTCCATAAGTCCAGTCCTGCATAACATATACCAGAGAGAACCTTTATCAGATTCGCCAGAGCAGAGGGATTGCAGCTTCCTTCCCTCTGCAGATCGATCGTTGTATCCTGGGAGATCGACGTCCAAGAAATCCAGAAGCGAACAGTGGAGGACGAATCGATTTTAAGGAGATAGTGTCCAACACTAGCCTCGATCTTCATCCAATCTGCTTCCTCTACTTCCTGTCAGTAAAGTCTTCTTCCAGTCTTCCTGCAACCAGGTTTTTCTTAATCCAGTTTCATAATTTTCTGATTAGGATAGTATACTAGATAAAGAAGAACAGTTTGATGGTTTTTCTTTAACCAGTTTTCTTCTACTTCGAAACTGGAAATATATAGACATAAACCTAAATTACAGAATTAATTTTCTGCAAGATAACAGTAACAATTCTGTTAACTACAAATCTGTCATTTTGTGTTAATCTAAAATAATTTTGTATGCTTCATTCTGCAACAACAAAATTAGTAACCTCCAATTTACATATACTGTCATACGGTAAATGCAAACTTATAACCAACAGAAGGTGATACAAAAAGATATGGATTCTAGAGGTTTAAATGAGGAGATATTACTTGATAGAAATGAATGGAGAAGAACTATCAAAGTGATCGATCCGACATGATTCTTTTTGGTTCATGTAGCCTACCCCAAATACTTGGGATAAAAGGCTTAGTTGTTGTTGTTATATGGTCACCGCAATGCAGTGCAAACACAACTGATGAGGCTTCTGAAGGTTGTACCATTGAAAATACGGACGGTAATAGACGTGTTTATGGGTTCATTGATTTGCAATGGGAAGTATTCATTCTGCTAATACTTCTGAAAGTACTTTGTGCAGCAATCAAATTTACATGAAATTAATTTATAAATTTATCTTTTTTTCAAGGGATTGCAATATTACTTAATTCTAAGTCTTAGATAATTATGAAACTAAAAAGCAAATCAAATTTCTTCTGCTGCTGAAAGAAATTTCTTCAGCCAGTTTAGCTTTTACCCAACTTCATTTGGATTCGGATAAAATACATAAATACACAGTAAGTTTCTTTTCTGAGAAATGATAGAACTACCTAATACTAAAACAAAGGATCGAGAAACTCAATGCTATTATTCTTGAACAACTTGGAACCGGACATTCTTTTCGCACTATTATGGAAAAGAAATGAACATTCGGCTCCATTGCCAGTCATCATTGAGAAGGTCAGGATCATTATGCAAATATGCAGCCGTAAAGATACAATACCTGGAAATTATTTTAGTACCGAAACAATATTTAACCTACTTACTTCCCTTTCATAGCTCGGATCAGCACAATGGAAGCTTAGATTACAGCAGAGTTGCAGGTTGAAGCTATAATAAATTTGGTGTCCATAGCCATAGGATCTCGAGTTTGGATATAAGAGGGGACTTTTACTGTGACAACACATCATGTTATTAGTCATCCTTGCAGATAAGAATGAGACCCATAAGAATATACTTGTAGTGGAAACAGAATATGTAATTGAGAAAACTATCAAGTAAAATGATATCATGATCAACGTTAACTTGGTGTCATCTCAATTTTTTAATTTGTTCAAAAACTATTGTTCAAGAAATCAATATTTTAGATCCTTTATTCATCCTTTTGCTAAAGATTAATTTTTCGCATGTCTTATTCAAAATTTTCTTAAACCCGTTTGATTATGGACCAAGGTGTTAAATATATACCCTGCACATCGAGTTATCATTTGATGAGATAAGTAGCAGGCATATAATAAGCATAGATAGGTAAGGCTCAGCGGAGCGTGCTCACCACAGGGAGGCTCACTGCAAACACACGCAGAGCGAGCTTCTGCTTGTGTACTCCATGCAGGTGGCATACTTTGCTAATATTGTGAAGACTTTCAGTATATATGTACATCATAAAACCCTAGAACTAATACTATAGGACCAATTCCCTTGTACCTGCAGTTTGATGTTCGCAAACAAGGAACAAAAAATATTAGGTAATACCAAGATATATTCACTGATTGCATATTTGAGGATATGGGGAATATTTTCTGATCATGTTGGAGATCTTACAGTCCCAAATAGAAAAATTGGAATATTTTGTTTTTTCATAAATTATTTGAAGATATATATATATATATATATATATATATAAGGAAACGGGAAAAACTATGTCATTGACGCTTAGGTGGACCAATAGGATCATGTACTAAAAAGACTGTTATTTTTTAAAAAACCCTCCACCTAATTTTTTTTTTCTAAAAAACCTCTCCACTTGTCAAGATCTTGTTGGTCCACCTAAGTATCGTAAAGGGAGCCCCTCTTGTGACATAGTTTTTTCCGTATCCTCTCTATATATATATAAATGGAAATGAATTGACAGTTTATGCAACTTACCTGAGCTACAGTTCATTTCCACTATCTGCAATAATCTTTTTAGAAAATTTCTTTTGGATTATAATCTCGACCCCGTAGGGTCCACTCATACTCAATTTCTTGGATTTTAGTTTTGATTTGGTCATTCATCAAGTTAACACAAAATTAACGATTTTCAATGAATAAAACATTTTGTATGCACTTAATGAAAGGGTAAATAAATTCTAAAATTTATAAAATTTAATTCGAAAGAAATTAAAGAGGTATAGATAGTAATTGTAAAAAAAAATTAAAGAAAAATTATTAGATCATTATAGTTTTGTCGCTAACTCATATAATTTTTTCTAAGTTGGCAGCTATACGAGAGAGAGAGTTATATTATATTATTTTTTTATTTTATGGAAAGAAACAAGTATTCTCTATAAAATTAGAGGATGGAGTGCATATCTTGGAGGTGGTAGACCTCCACAGTGCCAGCCATGGTAGCCTTCTTTCCAAACATCAGTTCTTCACCATCCGAATGGCAATTAGAAGATGACATCAATGAGCTGTTCGCATACTACTCCCCCAATCTCCAAGATGCATCAAACAACTCGATCACATCTTCTCCTCAACCCCCGGAGTTTGATTCCGGCCAAGACCTCAATTGTCCAACCACCCGCAGCAACGATCATCCCATCTCCATGAAAAGGTCCATCCACAACGAGTATGAACGTGATCGGAGGAAGAAGCTAAATAGTTTGTATGCATCTCTCCGAAACCTTCTTCCTGATGCAGATCAAAATGTATGCGTCACGACCTTATAAAAACACTCCAAACATTCTTATATGATCGATACTGACTACTAAAACTCTCATTTGTACAGATCAAGAAATTGAGTATACCATGCACGATTGCTCGTGTACTGAAATACATACCTGAACTGCATAGGAACATAGAGAGGTTGACGAGGAGGAAGGAGGAGACCCTGTTGAGGATATCAAAGGAACAACGTTCTTCAAGTTTCAACAACGGTCACAGAGTTGGGGTTGATCCAGTGATATCAGCGGCGTGTCTTAACAGAAGAGAGGTTATGGTACAGATATGCATCAAGAACACGAATGAAATGATTCCTCTATCGAAGATTGTGAAGATGTTGGAGGGAGAGGGGCTTGAGCTCATGAATGCATCAACTCTTGCAACTCATGCAGATGAAACCTTCTATAGCCTCCATCTTCAGGTTAGATTTTTTTTTTTTCCCCCCATCTTGTTAAGTATGTGTACATGCAATTGTTGCTAACCTTTGCATGATTGATTTAGGGAAAGGATGTCATAATGATGGAGGAGCAAAGTTATTGCATGCATCTGATAAATGTTTTAAAGAAGCAAGCAAGAGTGAGCTCCATCAGCTATTATACCTAAATTTGCATCCAAGTGCTTGTACCTATCAAGTGTCTAGTAACTGTTACTAAGATACGTGTAGGAATCAACATGGTAAAGCTTAAAACAATAAGCTAGCCCTACCATGCCTCATGTGTCATTTGTCAAAAATTTACAATCAGTTGCTACTTTTTTTTGGTAGTTAAACTCATTTACATGTACTATCTGTACGTACTAGTACGTTTCGTTAAATCCTGATTAATAGAACGCGAAAAAGATGCAATATCTGGAAAATGTTTTAGTATCAATAGAATATTTAGCTTACTTATTTCCCTTCCATTGGGCAGGCTTAGATTACAATAGAGTTGCAAGTTGAAGCTAATGACACCAAATTTTGAATAATTTGGTGTCATTAACCATATATCATATGAATTTCATCAAACTAATTGCAAGATTCTGTGATCACACATAAAAAACGATTACATAATCATAGTATTATTCAAAGGTGTGATGATGCTTAAAACTAATTGCTTGTAGATAAGAATGAGATCCAGCGGAATTTGTTTATAATGGAAGTTGATAAGCAATGAAAAAAAAATATTATTTAGTAAAATGATATCAATGATTCATGTCTCTATTTCTATGGTTGTATTAAAAGAGATGTATCAGTTTCAAGGTTCCATATGACTATGAGCGACAATTTTTCTTTTTTGCATTTTATTAATCAAAAGTTAACTATATGTGTGTGTCTTTGTGTGTATCTATGTGTGTCTGTATATGAGTGTGTGTGCGCGAGCGCGCGTGTATATATATATATATATATATATATATATATATATATATATATATATATATATATATATATATATAAATAAGAAAAATGGAAATGAGCTGATAGCTTACGCAAGTTACCTGAGTTGCGGTTAATTTCTACTATCTCCAATAATCTTTTTTAAAAAATTTCTTTTGAATTATGATCTCGACCCTTTAGGGTTTACTCATACCCAAGTTCTTGAGTTTTAGTTTTGATTTGCACATCCATTAAATTAACACAAAATTAACGATTTTCAATAAATAAAACATTTTGTATGCACTTACTGAAAGGGTAACTGAATTCCAAAATTTATGAAATTTAATCTAAAAGAAGTTAAGGAGGTAAATATAGTAATTGTTAAAAAAATTGAAGAAAAATCATTAGATGATTATAGTTTTGTTGCTATCTCACGTAACTTTTCTTGAGCAAGCAGCTCATCTACGGTAATCCTTATATATATATATATATATATATATATATATATATATATATATATATATATATATATATATATATATATATATATATATATATATATATATATATATATATATATATATATATATATATATATATATATATATATATATTAAATGGAAAATTCACCAGTGGTGAAGGGAGTTCCTTCACCGCCGCTTAGGTGACCCAATAAAATTATTACACGTGGCGTCACTCAAAGAACGGTTAAAAGAGTTTTTTTATTTGTTATGTTAAGTGACGCCACATGTAATAATTGTATTGGGCCACCTAAGCGACGGTGAAGAAACTCTTTTTACCGTCTGTGAATTTTCCGTTTTCTCATATATATATATATATATATATATATATATATATATATATATATATATATATATATATATATGTGTGTGTGTGTGTGTGTGTGTGTGTGTGTGTGTGTGTGTGTGTATGTCTATCTGTATATCCAGTCCCTCAGAGAAATACAATTATGAATTCTCAAAGAAATTTTGAAATTACAGCTACTATAAGAGCCCGATTCTTGAAATGCTTGTCATGATATAATTGGATAGCATGGGTCATCACTATTTTTTAATATGTTTGAAAAATATTGATCAAGCAATCAAAATTTAGCTCCATTCCCCATCTTATGAAGAAATCTATTTACAGAATGATTCTCTCTGAGGAAAGAAACAGATGCAGTCTATATGTTAACTGCATTGAAGATAACTTTATTTAGAATTTGTTGACTGGTGTATACAAAGTGACCCTCATCAGCATATTAAAAGAAATAAAGAAAGAAAAAACTAAAAACATAGCAAAAAAATAACAAAGAAACTCTGTTTAGCCCATTTGACAAGTTCTTTGTGGGAATCATCAATTTTATAATATTTTTATAACAACTCACATTTTTTTTAATAACTTCTTTAATGATTATGTCGGCAATGATAGATGGGTTGGACAATATCTATTAGATTACTCCGAACTTGGGATAGTTTAAATCAAGTAATCTTCTTGGGACAGAAGGATTTTCAGGAATGTTTTAGCACAAAAAAAAACAAGAAGGAAGAGATTTAGCTCTTAGAGAATGAAGAAGAGTTTTTAGTTAGAAATTATGTACTTTCAGGAATATGTGTGAAAGGGCAAAAAGAATAATGACTATTGAAAAAAAAAACAGACAAGACAAAAATAAATTAATGAAAAAAATTATATATTAATTTTTTTCTTATTGCTTGTTTTGCATAGATATAGTTATACATGATCGGAAATATATGAACAACTGCCAATTTAATTAAGATATATTCATATTATTGTGATGCAGTAATTTACTTAAATTTATAATATTTCATAACTCAATTTAATTAAATATTATATGATTTTTTTCTAAATATTTTAATGAAATTATTTTTTCCGAATTTATATTAATTTCTCAAGATTTTTTTGGAATTAAATTCTTCAATTTTTTAAAATAAAAAGGAAAGTATAAATGGGCTCTCTCCGGACTGATCGAGCCTGTGACTGAGCCCGCATCTGCCTGGGCTCCACCTGACCTCTCGGGTCCAGTTTCCAAAGGAACACAGCATTTTTCCTCGTGAGCCCACTTCGTAAGTTTCAGCCCGATCAAAATTTCACTATCTAGGGTTCAATAGAAAATTGGTTTGCTCATTTAGAAACTCCCGAAAAAATCCATCGCGCATTTATGTTAGGGTTCTGTAGAAAAAAGTATTAGATCTAAAGAGGAAGAAGAAGAAGATGGCGAGCAGTGGCGTGGATCTTGCGGACATAGCAACGATGGATCTCATGACGGAGCTTCTCCGCCGCTTGAAATGCCAATCCAAACCCGATAAGCGCCTAATACTTATCGGTACAATTTTTTCCCATTTTTTAAAAATTTTTTTAATGAAGAAGATCTTCTGGTTTTAGGGTTTGCTTGTTGCTTTCTATTTCAACAAAATCGCAACTTTTTCCTGTGTATTTGTTTTGTTCGAGCTGAGCTTCTTGATTTTGTTGATCCGCTGCCATTTGATGATTCTATTTGGTTATAAATACGAAATAATCCAATCGCTGTCCAAAAATTTAATCAATTTTGTAGCTTTACTTGCAATTCAACTGCGAATTGTAAACTGCATAAAGGGTTTGGGTTCTAATAGTAGAGATAGAGATGGGCATTGTAAATTGGGATGTAAGCAACTAGAAATCAAAATAAAACTCTCCCTCTGTTAGAATAAAAATAATTTTTCCCAACATCACCACAACTTCGGAGTTTTTGTGCAGAGACATTCAAAATGTATTGTTCAAATCCCGCCGGGCAGGTTTATGTCCAAAATAGGTCTACTCCTGATTGCGTGATGCCTAGGGTTTTTTTTTTTTTTATATAGGAGATTAATCTCTTCCGGGGTCTTCTTCTCTATTGATTTTTGATATGAAGAAAAAATAAAAGTCCCCCCTTTTTTGTTTTTTAGTTTTGGGGAGAGAGAGATTCTTCATTTAGAGGCAGTTGAAAACAACTTGGTGATGTCCCACTGGATCATGCACAGTTCATGCATCTTACCTCCAAGATGGTCAAGCTCTTGCCTGATCTATCATTAGGGGAAATATTGGATTTAACTAATCCTAAACTAATCCTATCTCAACTCATCCTATCCTCTTTGTTATTGTTTTCTGTTTGTTACTAACAAACATATTCCAAGTACGCAATTACTATTAAACAGATATCTCTCTATCATATATATTTGTTACAATCAAATAAATTATAACTACATAACTATTATCCCAACTATGTAATATTTATGGATATTTTTGTTATTGAATACATGAACTTTTTGTTGGGTTCTCAATATTTATTTTTCAACTCGCTCCGTGGCAGTTGTTTCATGTGAAGTTCAATTGTTATCTTACCTTCTCAAAGACCTTCAAGTCCATTAGGATACTGTCATACTGTTTTGTGACAACAAAGTAGTTCTTCACATTGCCACCAATCTGGTCTTCCATGAAAATACTAAACACATCGAAATCGTTTATCATTTTGTATGGGATCGTCTCCAAATTTCTGCTCACTTCTTTTGTTCCTTCCACAAAATAACTTGTTGATGTCCTCACTAAGGCTCTGGATCATCCACAATTCATGCTTCTTACATCGAAAATGGTCAAATCCTTACCTGATTCATCTTGAGAGGGAATATTGGATTTAACTAATCATAAACTAATCATATCTCTTTGTTACTAAAAAGCGTATTCCAATAATGCAACAACAGATCTCTTTTTTTCCTATCTGTTTATTACGAATAAACAAATCACGACTGCATAACTACTATCCCAACTATGTAATATTTATTGATATTTTTTTTATATTTTTTTTTACTATATATATATATATATATATATATATATATATATATATATGAATACATGAACTAGGTTTTGTTGGATTTTCAATATTTGTTTTTCAACTCGCTCCATGGAAGCTGCTTCATGTGAACTTTAATTGTTATTTCATATTCTCAAAGACCTTCAAGTCCATCAGGATACTGTCACTATTTTGTGACAACAAAGAAACTCTTGACAACAAAGCAACTCTTCACATTGCTATCAATTCGGTCTTCCATGGACGTACGAAACACATCGAAATCGATTGTAATTTTGTATGGGAACGTATCATCTCTAGATTCCTGCTTACCGCTTTTGTTCTTTTCACAAAACAACTTGCTAATGTCCTCATCAAGGTGCTGGATCATCCACAATTCATGTTTTTTACATCCAAGATGATCAAGCCCTTGCCTGATCTATCTTGAGGGGCATTATTGGATTTAACTAATCCTAAATTAATCATATCTCAATTAATCCTATCTCTTTGTTATTGTTATCTGTTTGTTACTAACAAGCGATTCCCAACTATACAACTAGTGTTAACCAGATCTCTCTCTATCCTATCTATTTGTTACGAACAAACAAATCACAACTGCATAACTACTATCCCAACTATGTAATCTTGATATTTTTGTTATATTTTGTAATATATATATCATATGAATACATGAATTAAGCTTTGTTGGGTTGTCAATAGTATTGGTGGTGGTGGTGGAAGCCACGAGTGCTTGGTACCAAGTTGAAAAACAAATATTGAAAACCCAACAGAACTTAGTTTATGTATTCATATGATATAAATAGTATAAAATATAACAAAAAAATATCAATGAAGATTACATAGTTGGGATAGTAGTTATGTAGTTGTGATTTGTTTGTTCCTAACAAAGAAATAGGATAGAGAGATCCATTTAACAGTAGTTGTGTAGTTGGGATATGCTTGCTAGTAACAAACAGATAACAATAACAAAGAGATAGGATTGATTTAAAATTAGTTAAATCCGGTAGAGCGGTATTCTGTCTCGGCTGAGGAGCAAGAAACTGTTTGTTGTTTCTTTGTACACCAAGAAATATGATTAGACCCTAGAAAGGCAATGTATCCAGTGATTGAACGACACGTATCCGGACAAGAGGCCCAAGCAGCAGCCACATATATTGTGAGAGGACTTGTGGCAGGCATGAAAATGCCTGTAGCTGGGCAGGATTTGATGTTGTACATGACACAAAAAGTTGCATTCCGATGAGCGTCTATTTGTTTCGACATATATTGACTCATTAGATTCACCACATAAGTTAAGTCAGGCATTGTGGAAAAGTCGACTAACCAAACGTCTGTAAGGTAAAGGATCAGGAAGAATTTTGTCTCGCTTGAGGCATGCAGATGGTGAGTGGTTTCAATTTGTTGAAATAATAAAACATAACAAATTAGGGATTATCTCTTATTCAAATATTATGAGTTATTAGAATTTATGTTATTAGAATTTTATTTTGTTTATTAGTTTGAGTTGTTGAGAGTTATTGAGGGATTTATTGTAACTAAAGTGTCATTTAATGTTATCCTTATGGATGTTATTGTAGCTATTTATGTACTCATGCTGAATTAATAAATCACTCTCGAATTTTCAATCTAAAATTTCATCATAGTATCAGAGCAATCAACCTTCTAGGGCCTATCAACAAAATCACCATTTGGCACTGGGCCGCCTCTGTGTATGCCCAACAAGTCATCCTTTTCCAATGCTATTCAATTATAAAAAGAAATTTCAAAACCCTTCTCTCAAATAGCCTCGCTGCAATTGATCATCTCTATCTTGTTCCATCTGGATCCATAATTTTATACCCGATTTTGTCTTGAACATGTTATTCAAGTCATTTTTGAAGTAATTATCTCATGATGTTCTCTGGCAAAATCCCAAGCTTCAGGCGCCATCTTCAATCTAGTTTCCATCCATATCTCTTCAAGTAAGATCGTTAAGATCGTTCATTCTGATATAGTTCCATTCATATCTCCATCAACTGGTTTTATTGTCTAGTGCTTATGATCTGCATTGCATCACAATTTTTTTCTTCTAATTATCCTCTTTTTCAACGGTATTATCTGTCACGTTAATATTTTCTCACCACCGATATTTTCCTCACATTTTTTTTTTGTGATCATGTTGTCGTTCTTGTGGCGCAATCCTCCTCAATCATGTGTGTGAAATGGTTCTTGGCTTTCGGATATCTCCAAGCATGATCACTTTTTTGTGATTACATCCTTGTTCAATTTTTGTAATCGGCACGAACGTTGATTCTTATTTTTTGCACACAATTATTCATAGTGCAAGTTATTTTACTCATGCATCGTCATTGGAATGATGTACCTCTATTTTTTGTGTCACTTTTTTGATCTCATACATAGGTAGCTTCTCTATTTTGTTGCCCCATCAATAAGAATAATTTATTCTCCATTCGTCAAAATTTTATCTACAAAGAATAAACTGCCAGCACAACTATTTCAGAAGCTTATATGCAAGTTAGCTCGTTCTATATATTCTAACTTGAGGGGGAGTGTTGAGATAATAAAACTTAACAAATCAGGGATTCTCTCATATTCAAATATTCTGAATTATGAGTTGTTAGGATTTCTGTTATTAGGATTTTATCTTGTTTATTAGTTTGAGTTGTGGAGAGTTATTGAGGGATTTATTGTAACTAAAATGTTAGTTGATGTTATCCTTATGAATATTATTGTAGTTATTTATGTACTCATGCTGAATTTTAATGAAACACTCTCAAATTTCTAATCCAAAATTTCATCACCCTCTTTGGAAAGTAGATGGCTCCTGAGCTTGTCTGAAGATTATATTAGTTAATTGATGAGACTTTATAGTTGCAAATTTGCAATTGAAGTTGGGGTTATCGTCTTGTTTAGTTTGGAACAAAGAGACAATACTAATTCAGGAATAAATTCGGCAGGGCGACTTTGTGTCGGTTCTAATGTCTGGTTAAATTTCACAAAACTACCATAAACTTTCAATGTATTAGCACTAAAATATCATGAACTTTGAAACTAGCAGTAAGCTACTGTAAAATTTCCCACCATTTTTCCAGGAAAAACTACCTCCAGCTACCATGTCATCTCGGTCCAAGTCATGTGACCTTCACCTGATATGTTGGATGAAATGTTGATGATTAATTTTCCCTCGGACAAAAATGCCCCGATGAAGATGATCGGACACACACAGGCACGCACACACGAAAAATTTATATAATTTATGGTAGTTAGTGTTGCATCTTAAAAGCTAAGAAAGTTCATGGGAGTTTTCTATTCAATCGCATTTTGAATTTTCTTACAACTTTCAGAAATGGTGTTAGCTCTAAGATTATGTTTGGTTTGATAGAAAAATGAAAGAAAGTTCTTGGTTGTTTTAGCCTTTGGTGCTTGAATATGAGCTCGACCCAGTAATAATTTCCTACTAGTAATATTTTGGCTGTTCTCACGACATTCAGGATTGGTGTTATCTCTAAACGAATAATAGGAACCACCACTTGTACGTACTCTTGTAAGTCAGGGTCAACATTTCAAAAGACCAGAGAATGTGAAAGCATATTTCTTCTTCAATTTATTAAATACTTAGTTTGGACAGGTCCTCCGGGATCTGGGAAGGGTACACAATCACCTATTATCAAGGATGAGTATTGTTTGTGTCATTTGGCCACGGGTGATATGTTGAGAGCTGCTGTTGCTGCTAAGACTCCTCTAGGGGTTAAAGCTAAAGAAGCCATGGATAAGGTACCTTTTTGTTTGGGAAATAACTAGATTTGGAACAGTTTTATATGCTGTTTCTTGTGCTGAAATTTTGTTGTGGTCATTTTCTAGGGAGAGCTTGTGTCTGATGACTTGGTTGTCGGAATAATCGACGAAGCTATGAAAAAGCCCTCATGTCAAAAGGGTTTCATTCTTGATGGATTCCCACGAACTGTTGTTCAAGCAGAGAAGGTTACAACATTTTTAGTGTTCCTTTCGTAATCACATCTGTAGCATGAGAAGTACGATACATGTACAACTGTTCAGTGAATTAATTTTCGAAACGAGTTTTTATTTACCTTATCATTATTTCTGGTCGCAGCTTGATGACATGCTGCAAAAGCAGGGTGTGAAAGTTGACAAGGTGCTCAATTTTGCAATTGATGATGCCATATTGGAAGAGAGGATCACAGGTCGGTGGATCCATCCGTCAAGTGGACGTACTTACCATACAAAATTTGCCCCTCCGAAGGTTCCTGGCATTGATGATGTAAGTCAAGGAGGTTATTTTTGCTGATGTTTTTCTCTCTGTCCTCAGCTTCGAGCTATTTTTTTGCTCTCTTATAATATTCACTTGATATAGATTTTAGTCTGTACCAGTTTTAGTAGCTGTTTTTTCTCTGTAAAGGAAGCTAACTTTAGTCCATAGAGATCCCTATAATAAATCAGGTTAGTGATCATTGAGAATGCACTGATAATATTGTTTAGTTTTGCTTGGTAACTGAGTGACAGATTTTAGGAAAATCATCTATAATATGGATTCAGCACAAATTTAGACCACTATATTCAGTATTTTTTTTCTTTATTAATAGTAGACTTATCTAATCTTCATGATTTTAAATCCTTTACAAAGTGACAAGGCTTTTCTCTCTTGTTGCTTACTATTATGCAGTATATATTAATAATCATTTTATGAGTAATGATGAAAATGTAAGACCAACCCTGATGGTGTGCAAGGTTCAGGTGATGAATCAGCATATAATTGTTAAAAGGAGTAACATTTTTTGGTCACATAGGGATATCTAGTTACTGTTAGAATTTTGATGCTGGCACTATTCCTTTTGTAACTGTCATCTATGCTTAATTTATGGGTTGGAAGCCTCTGTGATTTTGATGGTGTTCTGGAGAGGAGAAACTTTTGTGCACTTCTTTGTTCTTATGTACTTTCTTTTTCTTTTTGATAGGTTACTGGAGAGCCGCTGATCCAAAGGAAAGATGACACAGCTGCGGTTCTTAAGTCAAGGCTTGAAGCTTTCCACAAGCAAACGGAACCTGTATGCTACTGCTCTCTCTTTTTATTCAACAAGATCTATGACCTCATGTTCATTGCATGCAATGCTTGTTAACTTCAACAAAAAAATTTCCCAACTATTCTTAGCTGCTTAAATGGATTCCTTTTGTTACCTATGTTGCATTCTTTTACTTTTCTACTTCCAACCCAGCTGAAATCCCATAACGTTCATCACGAATTGCAAACTCTGTTTTCTTGTTTCTAAGCAGACATGAGGCTTTGCTTATCATCACCAGCTCGGCAGTTCTTATGTGAGCTGCTGGTGTGCTCCTTATCGCCTGGTTTGGTTTGAGAGAAAGTCAGATAAAAGAAAAGAAAATAGGAAATAAAGGTAATTTCCATTGTTTGGCTGGAAAGGAAAATTAGAGGAAAAGAAAGTGGGAGTAAAGTAAGAGAAAATAAGGCTCAAATTTTTCTCTCCCTCTTTCCGTCCCCTAACCTAGACAAAATTAGAGGAAAACATAGCTTAACATGGTTATCTTGAAAACAAAGCCTCATAATTCTTCTTCATCTTATTGATGAGGGCACTGCTGAATATATATATATATATATATATATATATATATATATATATATATATATATATAGAGAGAGAGAGAGAGAGAGAGAGAGAGAGAGAGAGAGAGAGAAATACACCGGCGGTGAAGGAAGTTTCCTTCACCGCTGCTTAGGTGGCCCAATAAAATTATTACACGTGGTGTCATTTAAAAGAATTCATTTATTTGTTACCTTGAATGACGCCTCGTGTTATAATTTTATTGGTCCACCTAAGCGGCGGTGAAGGAACTCCCTTCACCGCCGATGTATTTCCCGTTTCCTCATATATATATATATATATATATATATATATATATATATATATATACACAGATACAAGAGATTACTTACTATCTAAGTTCCTAAAAAATTCCTAAACTAAAGAAAATATCATAATACAGTAACTCCTATTTATTAGTATTCCTTAGCACTCCCCTCAACCTGGAGCATATGCCATATGCTCACAGGTTATTACAACGGTATCTCGCTGAAACCTCCTAACTCTCCTCAACCTGAAGCATGCATCATATGCTCAAAGTTTATTACAGTGGTATTTCTCGCTGAAAACTCCTAACTGTGCACTACCACAACAAAACTGCATCAGCATCTATCTGATTTTTTGCGTGTGTCCATCACTTAGACCTGTGTACAACCAATCATAAGTGGGTCAGGTCTGGAATGAGAGTCCATAGACCCATATAAGCTCCATTTTGTTTTCTACTGCACATATATTTAGGGTAAATCTAAAATTTCCAATTTCTAATGGATTATCCCAGTATTATTGCAAAATCTTCTTGTTTACTTTTGTTTCCATTGCAACCTCAATATTTTACCTATCTGAAGTATCCCGCTGCAAGGGGAGTTGAGCCTAATACCTTTCACGAGGGAAGGAATCTTTCTAATGGAAGTGTAATCTTGCTTTTGCATTGGATATCTCAAGGATCAAGTTCTCAAGGTTTTGTGTGCTTAAAGAGGATGAAGTTAGAATTTTGGAAAGGTTTGAAAAGGGGGCAAGTCCTGTAGGCTTACATGGTTAGTATCAAGTGTTAGGAAATTATAATAGTTAAAAAAGAATTTATTGTTTTAAAAAAAAAACTAATGTTACATCTTTTGATCCGAAATCTTGTCTGTTTTTCCACTCCTTTTGCACATTTTTTTCGTGAAATCCACAATCCACCATTAGAATTGCAAAACTTTAATGCTTCTTGTAAAGGCAAGCATGATGTTGAAACAAAACCTGGTTATGGTCATTGTTCTTTTTTTCTTTTGCATAATTGTGTGGTCACAGTTATGCTCAAACGTACTACTTTCTTGACCAAACTTTGGAGGCCACAGTTTAATCTACCCCTGGAAGCTTTGTGTCTTTGTCCTTTTAGTCAGCATTGTTAAGTCCAGTCAACAACATACAATTAGAAGAAGAAAAAAAGAAAAGAAAAGAAAAAATCTGGTGAGGCTTGCATCGCCTAATGGGCATCTGTCGTATATACATGTTCAAATAATGGGAATGCACAACATTCAAGATTGGATTCACTCCCAGTATTATACCCAATCCATTGCTTGTATTTCGCCAAGGTCCCTTCTATCAGGCCGCATCCGAATGGTCCTGGAGTAAATCATCAGCTAATTTAGGACTATACTTATTTAGTTTTCGGGGATTTTCTAGTTAACAGTTGTAGGGTTCCTGTGTTTGGTGGTTATTTATCTGAATACTAATCTCGTATAACATGATTGTTGTGCTTTTTTCCATTTGCAGGTCATTGATTACTACTCCAAGAAGAGCATTGTGGCAGAGCTTCATGCTGAGAAGCCCCCTAAAGAGGTCACGGCTGAGGTTCTAAAAGCTCTTTCATGACAATGAGTTTTCCATTTATGTAAACTTAATCTATCATAAGAAACTATTGAGTGAGTCTTCTCTCATAGGCTTTATGAGCTCAAGAGTGCTTCTCCAATTTTTGGCCTGCAATAAACATTTTTCATACTAAAATGTGTGTAAGATAGATTGCAAAGAGCTGTGTTAGGAAGTCTATTGGTTGTTAAGCCTCATTTTTTTTTTTTTTCAAAGGTTTTTGTGCTTTGGACATACATAGAGGTATGCTAGTTCAATCTGTGGTAGGAAAACTTCAAAGTACATAAATCATAAATTTTACTGCTTGGGATAAAACTTGGCGTGCGTACTGATAGTTTGAGTTTGTTTTTAACAAGCCTTGTGCGGGTGAATTGTGTATGAAGTAAAATTATACTACAGAATTTTTCGTTGTTTTTATCAAATAATTCAGTACGTGATGCCTATATGGTGACATTAAATCGCATGATTGTTCATCCATGAAATCTTAGTAGTAATGCATAACGAAATTCACCGATACAATTTGCTTTGTTCATCTTGGTCTGCTCTGTTCATTTTAGTTCTATGCAACTGCCAGCTCTGATGAACAAAAAAACACATTTTAACATTACATTCCCCTGCAACACATTCCCCCTGCAACAAAATAACTTAGTAGTTCTATTGTTAGAATCGCTATCACAATAAGTTTTAGAAAACTGTTCTATTGTTAGAATCGCTATCACAAGAAGTCAATTATAGTGACGATAATTGACGGGGAAAGAGAGAGACAGCGTTAAGATTGTTTGAAATGTCAGAAATCATAGAGGGGGAATTTCAGAAGAATAGTATAATACCCATATCGATAAATATGAAGCATAACACAAATTTTTGCAAGCATAAACAAACAAGTTGCGTTCTCAAACGGAAAGAACATACTGAAAGATAGTAATAGAACTAAAATTTTAAGAAAATAATCAGCTACAGCAGCAGATACCAGCGCGAGTACTACAGCAACGTCTATCTCTCTTCACCACCCACAATCCAAGCTACGCGAGAAAAAAAAGGCAACGAGAGAGATTTCTTTAACAGTTGCATCAACTGCGAGTTGAGGTCGCACTGCCTCGAGCATCTATTCATGGCACTTGAAGAATGAGTGCAAGTACATCAGCTTTCTTTAATCTTTCCCAAAATCAGCATTGTAGTGAGCAGTTGACTCCAGCTTCTTCGCCTCGTTCAGTTTCCTCACAGCCTGAAAGAAAGATTAACAGGATTTGTTAAGAACTTGCAATTGATATTGAAACCAGCCTCTTGTAATTAGTCTCACATTGCAGCATCTTATGCTGATTCTTGGAAGAGCATAATTTTTTCCCAAGAAGGAAGAATAAATAGAATAAATCGCATAACCAGATGCGGGTAAAAAAACCTATGAAGAAGTAATTTTGTAGCAGTTGATAATATCTCACTCTTTCGGCCATTATTGCTCAACGAGATGAAAATTTCTGAGCAATGTTTGACCAAAGAAGAAGGCGTAAAAGCACAAAAAAATCGTCCACAGAAGATACTAACCCTTCAAAACAACAGAAAATAATTGGGGATGGAAAAGAAGGTCAAAGATTCTAAATTTCAAATTAGTTGCATTGCTGAGTATAAGCTTTTCTGAGATTGAATGAAAAGCAAAGAACAGCATGAAGTCAGATAAGGTATCACAGGGGGGTAGTTTTAGGCAAATAACAATTGCAGCACACATAAAAAACAAGCTCCCAACTGTATGATGTCTACCTCTTAAAAGTGTTCAAATAAATATGAATTAAGGTACATATTCTTATATAAGAGGAAAATTGAACGACGAAAATGGTACCTTCATGAAGTCCTCGTGAATAACATAGTCACGTTCAGCACGGATAGCTGACATACCAGCTTCTGTGCATACGTTTCGAAGATCGGCCCCATTGAAGCCCTGGGGATGAAAAATTCAAGTGAAATTCAAAGGGATATCAATAACAATAGACTATAGTAATATGTGCTTCCCCAGGAATAACCAAATATACTAACCTCAGCAAGCTTTACAACTGCCTCGTAGTCTATCTCCCCATGTTTAGCTATCCCAGCAGCATGAATTTTGAGAATCTCCATCCGGGATTGTTCATTTGGTAAAGGAATCTCTATTTTCCTGTCTAATCTGCCTGGACGAAGAAGTGCTGGATCCAGCACATCAGGCCTATTGGTTGCCATGATCATTTTAACCTAGGAAAAGCGAAATAACATGCAACTTTATTGTAAATAAACAACCAACCACAAATTTGATGCTTGGTAATAGAAACATAAAGATCTTAAAACTCAGGATTAAATTCCTCCCTATTGTATATTAACTTCAAAATAAAAACACACATATGCTATATTTTCAAGATTCCATTACTGGATATATTCACAAGATGGCATCCATGCGTTAATATGCCTAAACATTGTAACAAGAAACCACACAAGGCATTGATATTCCTAATTTTCTTTTTACATGCACGATAGACCAGCATCCTGATTTCCCTTCTATCTCCATACCAACTAGCTCACCTCTATTCTCTGCTTTCCATCAAGCAAAGGTGATTCAACATGGGCCATCTCCAAGACACACCAAGACCTAAAGGTAGTAATTTCCCTCCATGCATCTAGATTCCTAAAGGCTGGAAACCATTAAGAATATTGCCGTACTGACATACGAAACTGATTACTATATTAGGTAGTAATTTCAAGCAATAGTTCCATATGGAACAGGAGTACAACAGATAATGCATTAGGCTGAAATTGATTGAAGAAATTTCTATTTCTCCGCAAATAATGCATCTGTAACACACAAATTTGTGGTCTTGTGCACACAACTGATATAAGATTCATACAAAGCAAATAACTTGCGAAAAATTTCCGTAGAAATGATAAGCACATGCACATGCTTGCGTGCAAACATGCACATGCAAAAACACACGTGCATGTGCACGCACACAAATAAAAACAAAAAACTTGAAAAAAACTGTCCATACAAATTATAAAGATAACAAATGTTGACTGCATATAGCTGAATTATAACAACTAAAGCATGCAACCAAGCATCAGGGTCATCCTCTAGAAGCCATGTTCCTTCAACCTTATGAAAGTTGCACAAAGTTATTGTGAACCTGAGTTAAGCTTACATGGATTGCCTCTAAATTCCTAGCCCAGGTAAATATGATTGAAAGATAATGCTAAGTCATGGTACCTTCACAACCAGTTATCAATTATGGGCTGACATATTATCTTCATACTTCAGGCTTTCTGTCACCGAATTTTCTAATGCTTTTAGTTGCCCAAAAGTAAGTCAGTAAGCAGAAGTTCATGGAAAGTGTTTTAGCTTGGAATATGGAGTCTGATCAAATTCAGTGCACTCATAAGTAAACTTGGAATAATTGATGCAGGTAAGAAGTCAATAGTAGAGCAATTGCAATTCCATCAACACATGCATATAATTTTAAAACAATATATCAGAAAATTTGAACTTGAGTAGCTATTGCTTTTAAAAAAAAAAGCAAAAAAGAGAAGAAACAAACCTTTCCAAGTTGATCAAATCCATCCAACTGATTGAGCAATTCCATCAATGTTCGTTGAATCTCACGATCAGCACTGGTTCCCTCGCTAAAACGTCGGCCACCAATGGCATCAATTTCATCCATGAATATGATGCATGGCTACAGAAAAGAAATTAATAAACCTGATAAGACATTTTCCCTTCATGTTTTGTTAGTGGCATTTTATTTTATTTGTTGAGAAGACCGTGGGGGATGGTTTCGTTCTTTTTTTTATGTTTGAGTCAAATGTGGTGGTGGGAAGAGCAGTGTTGTTGTTGTCATTGTTTTTCTTCCCTTTTTTTTTTGTGGGGGGTGGCTGGGTGGGTTGGGGAGGAGGGGATTTTGGTGGGGGTTGGGTGTGTGTGTGTGTGGGGGTGTGGGTGTGTGTGTGTGGAGGAGGAGAGTGGGTTTGGTTGGGGGGTTTGTGGAGGTGTGTGATCAAGATAAATGGCCAACAGAACTTGATTGAGGAAGTGGATATTGTCTGTTTAACATGTTAGTAGCACTGGACATGATGCAAGGTAATTTCATGAAGTGGAACCTACTTGGTGCTCACGCGCATAGCCAAACATTTCCCGTATCAATCGAGCACTTTCTCCTATATATTTGTCAATAATAGCACTTGAAACAACCTACATGCAGTTCTATTAACATCAGATCAAAAAGTAAACAAAAGAAGAAATGTTAAACCAAAAACCATTAAACCAAAAAGCATATCTTAACCTTGAGAAAATTGGCATCAATATTACTAGCAATTGCTCTAGCCAATAATGTCTTCCCTGTTCCTGGGGGTCCATAAAGAAGAACGCCCTGTCATCATGCAGATTTGTTGCTTAGCATATAAATATAGGAAAAATTAAATGATTAAGAATATATATAATTCCAAGTTAGCACACAGAACAAGAGAAATTGCATATTATAGGAAAATTTAAATGATTAACAATATATATAATGACGTTACCTTTGGAGGTTTAATCCCTACTCTAAGGAATAGTTCAGGGTTCATTAGTGGTAGCTCAATAGATTCCCTGAGTTCCCGAATTTGGTCAGATAGCCCACCTACAGCAGAATAGCTAACATTGCCAGGATCCTCATGAAGCATGTTGTAAACAACAGGATCAACCTGAGGAAAGGAGGGGGGAAAAAAAAAAAATCAGTAAATAGTAAAATCAGCTGGGAAGGTCTCTGCATACCATCATGTGGAGAAACAGAATAGGCAAATGGAACATCAAAAACTAAGTGTGTGTGCAGTCAATGCCCCTTGAAAATGAAACACCGTATAAGATAGTTGAGTACCTCTCTAGGCAGAGCCCGCATGATGGTGAGGGTAGTCATATCAAGCACCACACGGGTACCGGAAATAAGCTTTTCTTTATCCACCTTACTTCGGCAGCCGACAACATATCTTGGACCGCTACTAGCTTTAACTATCACTGGAACATGAACAACCCATTTAGTGCAGAGTTATATTAACATGTCAAAATGCTTAAACTGACAGATATAAAATGTTCCGCAACAAAATAATAGAGAGAATATGAACATAAAACTTAAAAGTATTTATACACATAAGTTTAAGTATGCATGTCTTCAACATTACTCATGACAAAAACAAAGGAAGACCACCAGTGGTAAAGTTTTTAGAATTTAAAAATTCAACTAGGTATGAATGTAACTGGATTATGCTGATTGCACCTACATCACAACAGTTGCTTTTGAACGAATTAACCAAGGGAAAAAAAAAAGGAATTGGTCACTAACCCATGCCAATATGGCAATAACATCAAAACTGATGACAAGGCTGGTGAATATGATTGCTGACCATGAAAAGGGCTCAGCTCAGTTAGGTGTGACCAAAGAGCATTCTTTAATAATACCATGCCAGTGATATTGAGAAAAATACAGAAAACAAACAGGCGAAGGGAGAGAGAACTGGGGACTTGAGGAAAATGATAAGATATTCATGATATTCATTGCCTTCAACTTTTCCTATTGAGTGAGAATTTTTAAATTTTTAATGGATTTTCGTAGTTAGGACTTCTCAACCATTACAGCTAAATCATATATTGAGATAAGGTGTTCACGGTTAGTTTGAGCTTCAGACATGTTGTAACTATTCCAATAGTAGCAAAAAAATATCCAATATTCTAGACCAGATCTAAAATAAAGATCATTATTTTTTTCAATATTTTCAGCAGGTTTCAGCTAACCTTTGTTGCCAACTGCTAGAGCCCCATTAGCCAAAAATTAACCAATTGTATTAAGGTTAAGTTTGTGACCTCAAAGTTATCTCACTTTAGAATCGACAGAATAATAATGGAAAATATAGAAGGTCACTTCAGCAAAACCATAAGAAAGAGTGGGATATAGACAGATTCATGGTCAAGAAGGACCTCCAATCAACCATTTTCGTTATTTATTTATGATCTGTCATTTGTGAAGATGGAGGGTTCGAGGAAGATGTGGCTTATAGATAACTAGGGGATGATTGGAGTGAAGTGTTTCTGAATTTTATGTGGATGTGGAATAACTATGAGGCGAATGGGACATAGAAGGGTACAAGGCCAATAATGCTCGCAAATCAAAATGCTGGGAAGTGAAGAAACAATGTCTCCAGAAAACGAGATGTAGCAATGAGAATGCTGAAATGGATGGGTGTAAAAACACTATGGGATAAGATGAGAAATGTACATTTACAAGAATTTAGAGGTTACTCCTATTGAGGATAAAATGAGGGATAATTGGTTGAACTGGTTTAAGCATATGGAAAAGAGATCAACAAGTGCACGAGTTAGGATAAGTGATAGGATTATAGTGATTCAGCAAAAAGGACGAGAGGTAGGCAGTGAACATGAATATTTAAGGACATGATGGTGGTTAATCTTGCAGAGAAGATAGCCCTTAACAAAACTGAATGGAAGAAATAAATGCTTTGTTGTTGTTGCTGTAAAAGTATATCTCCCAGCAAACCAACTTGCCTTAACCCCGCTTCGGCTTTTAACTGTCTCAGCTAGATAATTAGAACCAACTTGTAGATTATAGCAGCAGGGGGATCCCCAAACTGATGAGGGTCTGAGCATTCCTTCCATATGGCTTGCCACCTTAATGATCTCCTAAATAGGCAACCATAATTACTAGGAGAAGGTTTAATAGATAACGATTGATGCTGAATAACAAAAATGGTTAATGGTTTGATGGATCCAGTGCTGTGTCATTATATCTGCAAAAATGTAGAGATGGGTAATCTAGGCACAGGCAGAGTGCCTTTTTAAGATAAGGAGCCAATGGATGTGGAGTCACTAATGTTGTGCATCAATTTCAAAGAACTGCACATTATCTATGTGTCTTTGATACAACCAAACAAAATAACTTTCATATGATGTCTACCAGAAGAAAAACAGGACTAAAGCCTTATCCAGTCTTTTGGGCTTAAATAAATGAATAGTTATCTAATCTTGCTGTATTGGGGGTTATCTCCTCAAATACATAAGGTTGCTGAATAATATCTTCATTTAGGGGTCAAGCTGTCATGAACTAACAAAAGTAAAGGTAATAATGCAAGCACATTTATTCTGCTATTAATCTGAGCTTATTAGATTGGATACAAATGCATGGTGTATACATTTCTTTATATTACAGGATAAAGGAAGCCAAGTTTTACTGATAGAATAAAGTTGCTTCACCACTGATGGTTTGCATTGTAGCTTGATAACATCTAAAATGGTGGTAGATCACTTTCTGGTAACTAGTATCAGGAAAAAAAGGAAAAAAAAAAAAAACCAATGAGCCATGAAGTTCCTCAGAAAAAAAAAAAAAGGTTAGATTTTTTATGCAGGATCAATTCAACTAAATACGGTTAGAAGTAAAAGAAGCCATGGGCACGTGACACATCTTAGTCACTTCAGTCAATTCAACTAAATATTGTTAGAAGTAAAAGAAGCCATGGCCACGTGACACATCTTAGCACTTCAGTCTTCATGATTTGCGTCGATCTGAAATTCAGATTCCTGAACATTACTGAAGAAAAATGGTTGTGCTAGCGTTACAGAGGTCAGTTCAAAGCAAATAACTTATTGTTTAACAGCTAATAAGTGAGGAACAAAATTCCTTGTTGATCACTTCTCAAAATTCTATCATATAGAAACGTCAAAATATCAAAATATCCAAAAAAAAAAAAGTTGTTGCATAGGATGGATCGTAATTTATTTTCTTGGAAAATGTCTTTTAAAATTTAGTTAGATACAGATAGGATTCTTGCTTAGTTTGAATTCAATCAATATATTTAGTTTTAATTTTTCCAATCTTTTTGTAAGTCTTGAGACAAAGACGAGTTATTTAGGTTTTATTGAGTAGGGAACAAATCCTTTAGTATCTTTTCAGATTTATCTAGTTTTTTAGACTTTAAAAAGATAATTACAGTCAAATAGAGCATAATGTTTTATATAATGATTGAAGAATGGCGAAATTTTTTGAAAATAGTCAGTCAGGCATATGATGTAAAGCTATCATAGAGTGAAGCCACATAATCTTTTTCCTTCATTTTTATTTATTTTTTCTTCAATTTTCTAGTTTGCTCTTTAGGTGGGGTCTTTCTACTATTTCAGTCTTTTGCAAGTCTTCCATTTTTTCTATTTCTGGTCCAAGGAGATTTTATTCATCCACTAACTTGTTTGACAATCCGAATAGCCTTGGATTTGATGTTGGATTTATATGTACAATTAATAGGATACAGAAGTAAGCCAAACTGTGTAAAGAAGCAAATACCAGAATTTTATATGTATGACATTAACCTCAATCTTATGTTAAAGCTCAATTGCTAAACTAACAGTTCCACTCATTTAACACCAGTTAACAATAGGAGTACTTAATTATTAATTGTCAGCATTTATCTTCTAAATTTGGAACACCTACTACCTACAACAAACTTAAAATATTGACATGGATATGGTGACTAACATCACAACACAAACACAATGAACTAGCAAAACCTTATGTACCACTGTTCACTTCCATAAATTTATAAAACCAAAGATCTTAACATCATCATTATATCCTCTGATTAAAAAGCTTAACAGACTTCATATTTGAAACTAAAAACATCTTAAGACTAGGTAATGTCACTGGCTTTTTAAAAAAAAAAAAATTGCATTCCAAGTACTAGTTTTCAGCATAACTCAAACAAGAAAATAATACAAGCAAACCGTTACTGTTGGAAAAGGTTCAATCTAAAATTTTTGTAGGAAAATGAAATAATCCTCATTTGCAAAACTCTTACATTCAATCAGGTATGTAGTGATTATTTTTGTGTTGCAAAGAACATACCTTCCAAAAAATTATTGTCACCCAGAGACGGACAACATCCATCACAAATATCATGTCACAACAAAGGAAAAACCACACAACAGGTGCAAAATATAACAGGCCAGCCTTCCTTACAAGCAAAGTGTCATAAAGATGTTAAACAAGGTGGTTATTTGAACTTACGACGTTCGTTGTCAAGTGGACGAAGCACCTCTCCTATAATTTGCCCAACACTTTGAAGGGATTTCAAGTCATCTTCGGTCTTTGCAAACTCTTTCTTCGCAGCCCTCAAATTCTCTTTAACTGCATTTCAATTTACCACTAACTAATTATAAAAAATAACCAAAATAAGTCCTAATAAACTTTAAAAGAAATCAAACAACAAAATCATTGGAAATCCAAACCAACAATTAATGACTGTCAGCAGCTACGAGAGTGAAAATAATTTTGCTTAGGATTGAAAAAATAAATAAACAGAAAAAATATATGATGAGTTTATAAATAAAAATGCAGAACAGGAAATGCATATCTTCTAAATACTGTGCCTATCACTTCAAGCAATTATTATTTAAAAAACTGATCTTGAAGACTTAATACACAGTTAAATTGTATGCTTGGTCATAAGTATTATTGTTTTACCATCCATCACCCAAAAAAGAAGTAAGTTGATTCATGTTTTAAAAAGCAAGAAATCAACATGATTAAAATCCTTCAACTGCATCAACACCAACATCAAACCAAAAATCAGACTTCTCCCAGATAAACCACATTGTCATGTTAATCGATTTTGAGAAGCCCAAGCTTTCCAGCTGAGAAGAAAAATAATAAGACATCTAAAATAAGATCACCTATACCTAGCAAACAGAAAGCGAAGGGCTTATCAAATCTACCAAATATGTTTGATAAGCATGAAGCTAAAAGTAACCACACAACTAGCATTTATCTCAAGAAATTGCATGAAAAGATTTAATCTAACATACAAATGAATTTTGACTTCAGGCGGAGGCTTATCATTTCATGAATAAGAACTCCCAACATGGCCAATAAAATACACAAGAAGTTCAGTTTAAGAACCGGACTAAATGATTAAGCCAAACCAAATATTGTCCTCAGTTTCAGCAATCTCTCTTTCCCACTTGAACATATTTAGCATCAAGCTTGTTGCGTAACTGATGCCATAACAAAGTTTGCTAGTACACTACGTACTGCATCAACCATGCCCTGTTTAAATCCTCCTCACAAACAAGTTTCAGGGGTGAATCTGCATAATTATCAATTGATCTTACCTTCATCACTAGTTGTAAACATCCGATCTACATTTCTTTCAAAACAAGCTTCAGCTGTTTCATTACTTTTTGTACGTTCATAGTTTGTGTTTCCATGGAGCATTATCAATAGAGTTGTTTTGTGACCGTGGAAATAAGTATGAGAAAGAAAAGGAAAATAAAAAGCTTTGCAAGTTCAAGTAAAGTTAATATTTACAGCTGGTTTCTTCAACAAAATGAAAGTATGATCCTTTTTTGTTTAAGATACTTAGATTGAGAGACGAATTAAGTTAAGCAACCCACAGTTTCATTAAAAGGACAAATTTTCCTTTCTAATTTCTAGCATTTTTTGACCAAAAAAATTGAATTTCCCAAAAAAGATTTTCCATGATCTTGAAAAATGTCTTCCAGTACAAGACCTTTCTTACCTAAAGAAAATTACAAAATAGTTTCCACGAAAAATTTATTTCCTAGTTGTGTAATTGTGCAACCAAAAACACTCATCTCTCTACCAAACTATCCAATTCCATAACATATTCTGTAGTTTTTAATTCGAAACAAGGTTCTAAATATCGGATATCGGAATCATATTGTACATGTTCTTTTCATATCGGATATAAGATGGTTTAATTTCATCCATCTAATAATATGACATTATATATATATATATATATATATATATATATATATATATATATATATATATATATATATATATATATATAAAGATATTCAAGAATTTGTCCATATATACAAGCATAACAAAATAAAACAAATTATAGAACATATCCAACTAACGTTGAAAATATAAATTATAGAAGTAATTGAGATTGAAGCACGAGAAGGCATGACAAGGATAGTAATTGAAGAAGATTGACAGAACTAATAGCAATGATGAGAACGAGAATAGTAACAATGATAATTCAGCAGCTGCGCAAGCAAAAGAAGTAATGAGAGAAGTAAACTCTAAAGAAGGTTTTAAGTCTTGATTTTAGTACTAAACAAGCTCTGCAATGTTGATCTCTAGTATTTTATCTCTTGGCATATTAGAGAGATTGTCTCTCAAATTTTCATGGCTACAATTTGAACATTTAAGCATTTGGTTAAGTAGAGTGAAAGATTTTAGGCTTTCCATTATACACGAGTAATATTGGAATTAATTGGATGAGAACATCAAACCTATTTCTAAATTAAAAACTTAATTAAAACAGATGAGTCATACAAATGATACATCAGGATGATATATCGAGACTATTATATCGGGTGATGTTACAACATCGGCCAATATACACACAAAACGATATGATCCATTTTTTTATATATCCTCGCAACTGATAGCAAAACCGATATATTAGGGTATATATGGGACGTATTGGGAATATCTATTTAGAATAATGATAAAATTGATACCTCCTAGTCTCTTTCCCTAGCCTCCCTTGGTTAAACTGATTTTTTCATCTCATTTTCAAGGACAAAACAAGCTTTACCTAGTCTAAACCTATTTCTGGGGCTTCTTGTTTTCAGCATCCTTAGAAAATTTTATAATGTTAGACAAGGAACAAGCATGCTTTTAAACTTATATAGATATATCTTGTTGTAAGAGAATAGCATAAACCAATCTCCTAGCTCCATTATCTACCAGTCCAACCTTTTGATGGGAAAGCTTCCTTCTAAATATTTAAATTTTAACTGTTGCATCCATACAGATTCTGTCACCTTCTACAGATCCAAAAGAAGTATACCATCTGTCCTACAATTCAAAAATACAACTATGACAAAGTTTCCCACCAAGCAGGTCCCCCAAAAAAAAAAATCCACAAAGCAAATCTTGAAGATAGGGACTGATAAATAAACTATGAGGTTAATTATATTTCATAATTAGGAAATTAATTATTGACAACATAGAATAAATGACTACTAATGCCTTTTCCATATAATCTTTGGTTGTACTGTGTTCTGTAGAGTTGAAAGTGATACCACCGAAGACCAACTATCTTCCCCTTCTAGGCGACCCTCCCCAAATGCCAATCTAGGAAATTTCAGACAGTGCCCATTCTTGTATGAATGTCCAATGAGGAGTGACAATTTACCTATCGCCAGCCAATAATGTCAAGCCATGATGTAGCTATGCTCAATTTGTTAGAGAATTTTGGACAGCAGTTTATGTGGTTGATGTCAAGTTGATAAGAAGTTTTAGACTAGGATCAATCTTCCAATGGAGATTCTGTTGTTCAAATAAAATTCCATTTTAATGGGACAAAGCTTCCAAGAGTGATGAAAGCTTCATATATAAGCACAATAACTTGAATGTCCTGTTCGTGATTCATAACCAATTATCGCCAGAAATTTCAAAAAAAGCGCATACCCAAACACTTAAAAAGATGAAAAAGTGTCACACCCCACAACCGATATATGATGTACGAGTATGTACAAGTACTGGCAACATATTCGATTTGAATATACTAAAATCTCTAGTAAAATAACAAGAGTTAAAATAGTTTATAATTATTTATAATTCCTCCTAGAAAAAGGCTAGCTATGATTATTTTATGACTTTATGAGAATCATTATAAACTAGTCTAGCTCTTGTCTCACAACTGAAGTGGGAATATTGAACTAGAGGTGTTATATTCTTCTCTCCTTTTAGGATCTAACGAGGTCAAAGAGAGTTAGTAACACGTTAATATTTCACCAACCGATATGGGATTCTAGAGGTGTCCCCTACGAATTTTAGAGGTGACCCTCACTTTTTTGTGTGGCACTTTATTCCATATAGAACTTAGTTCCATGTGACATTTACTTCCGCACACTTTCAGCTCTGATACCACTTAAATATCTGTCAAGTCATGCTACCGATATACGGTATACGAATACAAATAAGTACCAACAACATATTTAATTTGAATATGCTAAAATCTCCAGTAGAATAACAAGAGTTAAAATAGTTTATAATTAGTCACGAATCCTCCTTCAAAAAGGCTAGCTACTATTACTTTATGGTTTCATGAGAATCATTATAAACTACTCTAACTCTTGTTTCACATCCGATGTGGGATTATTGAGCTAGGGATATTACAAAAAAGCTTAAGACCAACATAGCTTCTTATAATGTATAGAAGTTTTCTAGCAAAGTACAATTTGTCTAATCATTAGCTAACCTCTAAGTTTCATGGCAAGTTCTTTTCTTGCCTAAATTTGAGTTAAACCACACACTCGAGTTCAAAATTACACTCCACAACAATTCAATTTCTTGGCAAAGCAACTTACACAAAGACAATGCATCCGGTGAAACATTTTTTCATTAGTCAAATAAATTCACCCAATTCCTTCTAGTTCTCATCTAAAAATTGACACTGCCTTGAATTCCTTCCAAAGTTTCCAACTTTCTTACTCCAAACTACAATTTTCGATCCATAAACCTATCATGGAAATCGAACAAGCAATCGCTCTCAAAATGAATCAGGGGCTAAATCAATTGAATAAGATAAGTTTAGGACTGAAAATTAAATATTAAATCTAAGCGAGGTAGAAAATTCTAGGGTTTGAGAAGAAATTGAGAGAGAGAGAAAGCAATGTCCTTTCTCAGTCATTTACTACTGATGCGGCATGGAAGCAGATCTAGGCTTTTAGTGGTGAGATTTGATGAACTAAGGTTAAGAGAGAGAAGTTAGAAAAAATTAATCTAATCTAATCAACTACTCCTAGTTGATAAGTTGTAACCCATATGGCATTTGCATCAACATTTTCATCAAATCATTAGTTCATTTTGTTGATCAACTTTGAAATTTTATATAGACAACTACAAATAAGAATTTCACAAAATAACCAATAGGACTAAACAAAACAATACATTCTCAAATCTCAAATCAAATCTAACAAAATCTATAAAACCTGAATAATAAAATCTAATATATTGTAGCTTAATCCTTGCCATTTGATGTCCTCATCAACTACATTGGTCTTACCCTCTTGTTTGATGAAGGGAAAGACCGGTGTCTGGAGATCTAGGTATAAATAAGTATGGAGATTCACACGGGTTTATTTGTCATGTAAAAATCAAGACAGTGATATGAAATTAGACATGATCAATTAGAAACATGTCAATTTCCCTCGAGTAGGCAAGATTTTTTTTTTTTTTTTTTTAAGTATGATCGCATCTGGTTGTATAAACTTAAAATGAGGAACAATAACAAAATTTTCCCATCACCACCAAATTTCAGCAAGCCATGCTGCAGCTATGCTTGTTGTGGTAAAGAATTTGGAAAGCAATGTATAAGGTGGATGTCACATTGATAGTCAGTTATAGACTAGAATCAATCTTCCAATGGAGCTCTTGTTGTTCAAAGAACATCACATTTTAATTGGACAAGGCTTCCATGGCCATGGAAGCTAAAATATGACACAATAACTTGAACATACTGTTTTTCATTAGTAATTGTCTATCCCCACAAAACAAGAACCAAAAAACAAAAAACTTAGGCTCAGTATGCCTTTTTATAATGTACAAAAGTTTTCTGCTTCTCGTTGCAAAGATCAGCTGCCTATTTTTAGTCTGTCTAATTATCAGCTAACCTTAAAAATTTCAAGGAAAGATCTTTCCTTGCAGGCTTGTATGCCTATAATTTGGGGGACAAACAGACTTGAAAGTCAAAGTTAAGCCCCACAGCAGTCTGATTTCAATTCAAAGCAAATTACACAAGGATTATGCACTCAATGAAACACTTTCCATTGTTCAAATCATCAAAATACTAAAAGGAAAGGAATTTCATCATTGTCGCCTAAGAATTGCAATTTCCCCAAATTCAATTGAACAAGTTTCCACCTTTTCTACTCCAAACTACAAATTTTCGATCCATAGCAACTAGATCCAACATAGAAATCGAACAAGAAATCGCTCTCAAAACAAACCAAGGGCAGGTCAAATCAATAGAACAAGATTAAGTTTAGGATCCCAAAATCAAAGACTAGATCTAAAAATTGAGAAGAAAAATCTAGGGTTTGAGAGAGGGCTCGCACCGGTTCGGAGCCTGGACTCGAGCTCTCTGTAGTTGAGCTGTTTCTTTCGGTACTCGCTGATGACGCTCCGCCTGCGGGCTGCCTCCGCGTCGCCGCCTCCGTCGCTGCTCATCTCTCTCTCTCTCTCTCTCTCCATCTCTCTCTAGGGCTTATATAGCGGCTGCTTTTCAAAACAAAAATAAAGTTTAGGGGTTTTTACATATCTGTCCCTAACATCTTCAAAAATTAAAACTTAGTCCCCCAAATCTTTATATTTATAAGGATTAATTACAGTGTGTATAACTTAACACCCGTAAAGTTTAAAACTCTCAAAAAACTCATGGACTTAGTTATTTTCGCTCTTTTTTTTTTTTACTAAAGTACACTATTATCTCTCGAATTCATATTCTACCATCATCCCTCCTTTTAAACCAGCACCCTCTCTCTTTCTCTCCTCTCTCTCTCTCTCCCTCTCTATCCCTCTCTCTCAATCTCTCTCTATTCCTCTCTCTCAGTCAGAGAGGGAGTGTAAGTGACTGAGAGATAGAGAGGGAGAGAGAGTGTGTGCTGGTTAAAAGGAGGAGTGATGTTAGAATATGAATTTGAAGGATAAAAGTGTATTTTAATAAAAAAAAAGTAAAAATAACTAATCTAGGGGGTTTTTTGAGAGTTCAAACTTCAGGGGTGTTAAGTTACACAACCTCAATACTATAGGGGATCTGACTGTAATTAACCCTATTTATAATTTAGTCTCCTAAATCCTTTAAGTTATTCTAATTTAGTTCCAGCTATATTTTTTGTCCGAATTTTCCGTTATACTCCTGAGTTATTTCACTTTACTTCTTCCTTCCCTTTTCCTCTTCTTATTGGGTTTTCCTCTCTATTTTCTCATTTCTTTCTTCCCTCTTCTTATTGGGTTCTCCTGAGTTACTTTACTTTAGAAATTAACTGAGAGTGAAGAGAGAGAGTAGAATAATGGAAAAGAGAATTCAATAAGAAGAAGAAGAGATGATAAAGATGAAAGAGAGACTAAAATAAAGTAAATCAGGGGTATAACGGCAAATTCGGGCAAAAAATATGCCTGGGACTAAATTGTGGTAATTTAAAGAATTTGGGAGACTAAATTATAAATATGAAAATTTGGGAGACTAAATTTTAATTTTTAAGGATATATATGTAAAAACCCCTAAAGTTTAATTTTCTTTTTCCCTCTCTTTTTTTTTTTTTTCTTCTTTCAATTTTCTTATATATTAATTTATTTTATTGACTTTATATTTGTGTAATTTAAATAAACATTACGCCTTGGAATCAAATTAGTGTTTAATAATTTATACCTAGAAAGAAAAAAAAAAATCAGACTTCGAATTTGAGTACAACCCTTTAAAGATATAGACGTAGATCATATCTTTTACTAATAGAAAATTTTTAATTATAAAATACTTTAATTGTGAGAGAGAAGAGAACCAATATAATTTATCTTATATGTTTTTATTTTTGTTTTGTATGTTTTTATTTTTGTTTGCATATCCGAGATTCACAAATTGAATTTTTTTTTTGTTTTATTTCAGTTGTATATTTGGGATGAAAATTATTTTAATTTTTCTTTTAATACTAGAGAACCCTAGGTGAAAAATGCAAAATTGTTGGCAAGGACATACCTTTTAATTTATAATAAGAATAATGTTCTATCATGCTATTGAGAAATGAAAATTTTACCACATATTATAATAATATATTGTTTTATACTGGTGGCTCCCAAGCCAATGGCACATATTGTGGAAAGCTCATAAATTCACAGTACAGGAGTACAACCTGTGCTGATATATACAATATTGTCATTTGGCAAAACAACAACAACAACAACAACTAAGCCTTTTATCCTAAGTACTTAGGGTAGGCTACGTGAACCAAAAGTGAATCATGCCGGATTGATTACTTTGATAATCATTTCTCATTCATCCATATCAAATAGTATCTCCTCATTTAAAGCTCTAGAATCTATATCTTTTCGTATTATCTCTATCAATATTTTTTTTCGATCTTCCCTTTACTCTTTCAATCTGTCCTACATTGATAAGCTTCCTTCGTCGAACTGATATATTTGTAAATTTATATTGCACATGATCAAACCATTGTAATTTCTCGCATCTTCTCATCAATAGAGACTATACCTATCTTAGTACAAATATCTTCATTTCTCACTTTATCTCTCTTAGTGTTGCGCATATCTAGCGAACCATTTGCATCTTTGTAACACTTATTTTCTGTGAATGATATTTCTTTATAACCCAGTATTCTGTGCCATATAATAAAGCTGACCTAATAACAGTCCTATAAAATTTCCCTTTCAGCCTTAACGGAATGTTACGGTTATATAAAACTCTCGTTGCACTTCTCCATTTCAACCTACCAACTTATATCCTGTAGTTGACATCATTATTGTTCTCGACATTATTCTGAATAATAAAACACAAATACTTAAACTGACTACTTTTTTATATCTCTTAACCGTCCAGTATTACAATACTATTATCTAGGATCCATCGTTTACTAAATTTACACACCATATATTATGTTTTAAACCTACTCAATTTAACACCTCTAAATTCTAATATGTGACTCTATAACTCTAACTTGACATTCGGTCCTGCTCTTATCTCATCAACTAAGACAATATCATTTGACAAAACATGTTCACAAAATATACTGCTTTATGCTTGTGGCTCCCAAGCCAATGGCACATATTGTGGAGAGCTCATAAATTCACATTATATAGAGCTGATGCAGGATGCTTTACCAAGCTAAATGATAAAAGCTCACAGCTAAACCTGGATGTTTTCACATTACAGAGTACAACCAAACAAGTAGAAGACTGATCAAAACGAGAAAACAAAGAGAACCACTCTTTTCCCTTGAAAAATTGATAAATTTGCAGTCAAAGCCACACAAGCATAAAACAGCAGAAGCAATTGAAGTGAAATGGCACTACTTACCGTATCATGAACCTTCATATAGACACAAATTATAGCTCGGGACAGGCTAGTGCTACATTTGGCACACATCTTACATACATATACAAGTTTCACTGCAGAGTGCGAACAGGACCTGTGACCCGCAATATGAGAGAGGTGGTATCAGCAGTGGAAGAGCCAAAACATCTGTGCCATCTCCAACACGATTGTGGTAAATATCTTGTTAAGATGCTTCAGAATTCAAAACTGGGCTGATTCCACAACATTGTGCAGTTCTTTGAATAAGGCCATGCAGTTGAAGGACCGTGCTCTAAGAAGACTGATGGCCTTCTATATGCTTCCTTCAAGACTTGCTTCAAACATAGACACTGCAATAATGTGAATTAACAAAGAACAATCTTTGCACAAGAGTAACATGCTTGCCTTCCTCTTATGTTTATCGAAGTTGAAATCTAACATACAAAAAATGTTTGCAGATAAGTGTAGGGATGGTAATGGACGCGTCTATGGGTCAGTTTTTGGCCTGCCTAATATAATTTTTTGAATTAGAAATGAAAATTTTATTTTCTTAATTCAAAATTTTGTATAGAGCGAGCCAAAATTTGGCCTGTTGATGCGTTCATTACGATGAGTCATGTTCAAGGTAAAAGATTGGAGAGAAAATCTGACTGTTTCGATGCTGAGAAGGTGATGATTAATACAATAATAACAGGGAAGAAAGGGGAGAGAGAATGTTTTCTATTAGAGTGTTACTTCAAGTGTAAATATACTTCAATAATATGAGAAACCTTTTCTCCCAGTTTCTTTGCCATTTTTCATTTTTTTTTTTTAGCCAAACTTCCCCCTTTCTCTTAACAGTTGAACAAAGGAAAAGCTCAACTTGGACATCAAATTCCTCAGTTCCCAGGTTCATGAAAGCAAATTCTACCTCAGGAAAAGGCATATTATAATCATGGGAGCAAGATAAAATAAACATATTCCAAGTACAAAGACTTGCCTACATGAACAGGATAGCATAAACATATTCCAAGTACAAAGAATTGCCTACATGATGAACAGGACAACATAAAACCACCAGCAACCTATATTTATCTAAACGTACATACTAGAGACAATGCAGCTTTTTAGCAAGTGATAGCCAAATTAAGCAAGATTGCCATCATGCTCATCTTTAGAAGAGTGCATCTGTTTGCTGGACTACAATTAGAGTGCTCTAAACGATAAACATGGAACTTAAGAGTTAAGACATTCATGACATCAATCATACAATTCACATTTTTTATATACTGAAAGGGATTAGTACAACTACGGGTTCCCTTTCTCCATACACACCAAATCCATCTCCACCCATCACCACCATTAAAAAAAGAAGTAATATTTGCATATTATTTATTTATTTCGAGATGATGCCGTAGCATATCAAACTACAGACCACAAGTCCAAGAGGCTTTACCACTAGTGTACAATTGTCCTAACAAAAAGCAAAACTTTACCTTGAATATCAAACACAATAAATAAGGCACGGATCCAGGAGCCATTTTCAGCTATCATCAACAAGCTACAATTATTTGTGATGCATCTCAATCTTGGTACCGTCAAATACATAATAATTTTGATACACTAGTTACTGCAGCAATGACATGCAATTTCTGTTTTAAGTACTTTGCAATTAGGGATGCATTTCAGGTTTGATATCCTAAAATACTTCAATACGTTTTAAGTTCATTTTAAGAGAGGATCCAATTTTTAGCTTACATTCAAGTCAGTTGAAACCAAGATTCTATTACGAATAACAAAAGATGGCACTGCATATTCTCAAACAATTAAAAAAGGGTACTATATTTCATCTCCACTATAAACTTAAAGTACCATGGTAGCATAAGACATCAGAATTTATTGGAACAAGTTTAATGAAAAACCCATAAATAAAAGAGAGAGAGGAGCTTTAAGTTTGGAAGTGTTCCAGAAAACTTGCACAAAAGTCACTCTATTCACTTCTCAGGAACACACTGTTTAAATCTATCACATTTTATTAAAACATTTACAATTTGGCATCATATAACGAGGTCACTAATAAGCTTGTTAAAACAACACTCTATCTTTAAGAAATACCAACGGATGAAGTCTTAAAGGCCTTAATAACGTTACTGTATCCAAGCACACTGATATACTGATAAATCTATTTTATAATGTATAGGAAAAAAAAATAGAACACCAATTCTAAAGATGGGTTAGGGCCTGTTTGGTTGCTTACAATTCCAAATATAATTAGTAATTGCATTTTAAAAAGAGGGGAAATTTGAATTTGGGTGGAAAATCCCAATCCCCATGCAAAATTTCAAAATTGGTTCAATTACAATTATTAGTTTGCATGAGGATTGAGAGTTCCCACCCAAAATCAAATCTTCCCTCTCTTTTTGAAACGCAATTACAAATCGTATTTGGAACTAAAAAAAACCAGGTGCCTAGGGGCTGCTTGATTGGTGGAAATTGGCAATGGAAGCCTGACAGATAGCTTTCCATACCCTTTTCCACTCTTCCATTTTTCAATTTTTTTTTCTCTTTGCTTGCAAGGAAATTGATGGCAGAAAAGTGAGTAAGGCTGTGTTTGGTTTGAAAGAAAATGGAAGAAAGAAAAAGAAAGGGAAAGAGAAAAGAAAAGAAGATGGAAATTGGTTTTTCCTTGGTGTTTGATTAGTAAGGAAATATTTTCGTTTCTTTTAAATTTTCTCTCAAATCAAACAATAATTTTTTTTTTCTTTTCCTTCATTTTCCCTCAAACCAAACAGAGCCTAAGAGATTTGCTTGCTTTTCCTCTCTTTGTTTGGCAAGAAAAGAGAAATCTCAACCTCATCATGCTTCTTAGTCAGGTAAACTCACTGCCCCGATAAGACAAAAATTAGTTCCACTTCCGAAGGAGGTAAATATACAAGGAATGATTAAATCCCAACAGAGGAATTGCAGTGCCTAGAAATCATAAAATGGACATATATGGCCATGCCTCCGCCAGTTCAAAGCTCCAGAAGTTCTATAGGTGATCAAAATTGAAAAGAAAAAAAGAGAGACGCTATTGCAAAGTTAAGACTCCTAAGAATTTGTCGAAATGGCTTTCAGGGATGTGCTACCCACAAACAATGTGTAACTTCTTTCTGTTGAGTTAGCAAAAGGAGCAAATCTTGAAGCTGAAGAGTCAATGGAATTATGAACTTTAGCTATGTAAGCAAGTTGGCATTTAGTTTAATTCATTTTACTTAGCTATTTTAGTATTAGTTTGACCTAATTCTTTGAGATGCCCACAACTTTATTATAATTTTTGGTTCTAGACTTCTTTTTCCAAATTTTTTAAAAGAGAGCAAGGAGATCATGCAAAGCACTATTTCGTCCCTACTTCTAATCATGCATGCAATTCTCTACTTCTAGGGGCCACCATTTCCATTTTAGTTTCTAAATTTTGTGCTTAGGACTTTAACTTAATGGCTGCGTAGTCTTCTTGAGAGTTTTAACACTCTCAAATTCCTACAGCTGTTATAGTCAAGAACCCATCATTCACTACTTGGTTCTATAACTAAGAGATAATAAAAGACCTCTTACTCTCATAATAGCGATTGAATAAATTTTTTTTTTTTTTTTTGCGGGTTTCGTAATCCAAGTAAATCTCACAACTTGATCAATCGAGAAAGCTTGCAAGCAAGTTCAAGCGGGAAATCCTTGAAATTACACGTTAAAGTATTTATAATCACTTGATTTCCTAAAATGCTTAAATTTCTAGGGTTTTGATGTATAAAAAAAACCAAATAGTAATTAATCACGGCGACTAAATTCAATGATTAACAGCACAACATCTCAAAAGAATTAACAGCTCAAAATTACACCAAAAGAGAAAGGGGCAAAAAAAAAAAAATGAAAAATCAAAAGAATTTGACCTGTTCGGAGACTCCAGCACTCCCTCAAAATCTGCAAAACTGAAATCAAATAGATTTATATGGTTACAACGAATAGAACCAAAAAAAAGGGGAGGGGAATTGAAAAACCCTAACCTAGATTGAAGAAAGGGGAGAAATTTGACCTAAAATCCAACGCTGGAGGCGGGAAATTCTAAATGCGCACCACATTTTACTGGGGAGCACAACATACTATATAGTAAAGTGATTTACAACATTGGGGAAAATGGTGATCACTAATATGGTGTGCAGAATTTCCCGTGGGAGCCCAATCACAATATGCAAAATATAAATATGAAAGAGTAATAAGGGGGTATTTGTAAAAATGTCAATACCCAATGTCACGGGAACTTCTGAAGGGGGCACAAGTTTTTTCCTAGTGAACCAGTTAAACTTTAGCATAAATATCAACTTTGCCCTCAAAAATTTTTTTCCATCTTGCCCTTCTTCCCTCTCCCGCTTCCTCCAGCTCTCTCGCACGTTTTTTTTTTTTTTTTTTTTAGGCCGTTCGGACTGTCAGTCCAGTTTTGTTTGGACTGTCAGTCCGAACGGCACCCCATGTTCGGACTAACAGTCCGGACAGGGGCTTGACCCGATCTGATATCTCCGTCGCTTCCTCACTCACTCTATTAATGTAATAAAATGATATATCATTAGTTTACCCAATTTAACGTGACTTTTAGGACTTATATTAACAACTAATTATACATTATTATCGAAATATAGGGAACGAAGCAAAAAGATACAATGATACACCGACACACTGATACACCAACACAATAATACACTGATACATCGATACACCGATGCAATGATATACTGATACATCGATCACCGATGCAATGATATACTGATACACAATGATATACCGATACAATGATACTCCAGATACACAAATACAATGTTACTCCTGATACACCGATATAATGATACATTAATACACCGATACAATGAAACAACGATACAATAACTGATACAATGAAATAGTGAAGATTATAAACAAGGTCCCCAACGTATATAACAAACAAGATCTTATACAAATTAAAGAAATAAGATCAAATACAAATGTAGTGTATATATTAATCGAACAAAAATCGACCAATAGGGTTCATTACAAACAAAAACCATATATTATACAAATTCTTCAAAATGTTTGCAAAAAACAATTACACCGGCCACTTGAAGTTCCTAACATCATCCATATCAATACACAACTAATATAATCTAATCACTGTCTCCTTGTCTTTCTCGGGGGTTGACGTCTACTTCTGGTTCGAGACATAATTGCCGTATCGGGTGCATTAGGAGTGGATTGATTTTGTCTTTGTTTCTCTGCTTGCTCTTCTGGTGGTTCTTCTGGCTAAGTGCAACCAGTTAGCACGGTTTTAATCTTCGCAAGTGCACTAAATAACATCCCAGATCGCTTCTTGAATGTCTTATCTCCTTTATGGATCGATTATTGCTTCTATGAGTGTATATCTCTGTAATATTAATGAAGGAAAAAAAATAAGCATCAGATAAACTGGGTACTATATCTCTGCGGCCACTTCGATTTCTCTCTCTCGTATCGGGCGTTGGATTTGTGGTCGAGATGCTACTTTCTTCCTCCTTAACGAGACAGTTGGTCGAATGCGAGAAGATTCTGCCGGATCCATCTATGCAATACAAAGATATTTCATTCATACATGTTTTTTATCAAAACAGTAAATTTTTTATATGTAAGTAAGTAGTAACAAAGTATAATTTGCTGCAAATATCATATTTTCTCTATTTATTTTTTAGTTGCAAGATAGTGTAATAATAAAGTTTAAATACACTGAAACCGTATTTTGTTACTTAATCAACCATTAGGATAATACCATTAAACTTCTAAATTAACTAATAAATTTTAATATTAACGTCTATAATTAGAAAAATAACTAAATTTTCGCATATTTTACAACTACGATTACAATATTATATTTTCTTCATAATTATAATCAAAATATTAAAAAATAAAAATTTACAAAAAATATACTCGTTTAGAATTTCCCGATTATGAAATATTATCAGACCAAACAAGAAATTCTCAGTTTTCAGGACAGTCGCAGAGCAAATAAGAATAAACTAAATAAAACAAAATTAAAATTAAATTAAAGGACATTTACAGTGGAGCCGAGAAATCTAAGATCAAGAGAGAGGAAGATCTGATAGAGAGACCCGAGCGAAATAGATTCGGAATGCGAGCGAGTGAGAGAAGATGAGGCAGCGGAGGGTGGAGGGGTGTGGCTCAGGAGAGAAAATGAGGCAGCGGAGACTTCAACGGTGGAGGCTTCGGCGGCGGGTTTGGAAGGAGCCTTCGGCGGCGATGTGTAATAATCCTTATTTTTTTTTCATAATTAAATGAATAACAAATAAACATAATAATTTAAACTATTCATCTTCCCTCTTTTATAACATCCCAAATTCATTCATTTTTCTAACCTTTTAAATTCTATAACCCTCAAAACCTTTTAAATTTCATAACTCCTCAAATCCTTTGAATTCCATAACTCTCTAAACCCTTCACATTCTATAACTCCTAAATCTAACACTATATAAACCCAACCTCTTTTCTAAATTCAATCTTACATTCATCCTCTTAAAAAAAAAAATCTCTCTCTCTCTCACTTTGTTGGAGCGCCTCGTCGGACCGCTGTCGTTAGCCTCGCCGAAGTTTTGACAAAGAAACTCCTATTTCTTTCTTCCCTTGCTCTACTATTTGAGGTTGGTATTAATTTCTTAAATTTCTATTGCATTTATTTAATTAGACCATAGGATTAGCTCACACCCTATCTAACAACCCTAATAAAAGATATCCACCATCTTATAGACCCAATAAGATAGATTCAAACCCATTTATTGATTTCAAATAGAATTTAGGGTGATCCTACAATTTTAGGCTATCTATAAATCAATTAGGAGATTCTTCTCAAAAATAAATATAAAATAAAATAGGAAGGAAATAATTTATCATTTAAATGAAATCTTTATATGCTAAACTTATCCAATAAATCCAACAAACATAAAATCAAATAAAAACATAACCATATAAGAGTTGAATTATATTTTTGTTAACATAAACTTCAAGATTAGTATTAATACAGCATATGTCCAGCTGAGCCCACCTTACACATCCTATAAGCCTCTCTTGCCAAACAAATAAGATTATAGTTCAATCAGAATTAACCAATTCAAATGTTTACAAAATATGTAACTAACAACTTATTAGGACAATATTAGAAGTTAATTTTCTACACTAATATTATTTAACTTTAAAATTAATACTAAGTGCTTTATGAAAATTAGAAATTCCCTAAAAATCACATGAATTTATGATGAATAATTTTTAACAATATATTATAATTTTATGTGTAGATTGCTTCGTGTGATTGCCAATTGGTAGACCTTCGCAAATCGAGGTGAGTTCTTTTTGGACTCACTAAACATGCTAATTTTTCTTATAGAAATATTACTTCAATTATATCATCTAAATTTGTGATTACAAATACTATTTCTTTATATTGTTAGAATTTAATTTGTAGAAACTAAATGTGTTATTACAAGTGCAATCATTGACATATCTGTTATTTCTTTATGATGTTAGAAATTAAATGATTACTTGTTAAATTACAGCCTGTAGTTAGGTTTTTAATAAATCATAAAAAATGCTATAATCGTGGAAACATACTGTTTGTGATATCATTCTATATCGGTGTCTAGAAAAGTTTTGTATGCTGGTTCTCTAATTAAGGAACATGCAATGCACGGAAAATCTCCCAGCATTCATACACTGGCCTGGCCGATATCTGTATGATATCTCAAATCAGTAAATCCTTGATATAACCAATTGTGATTTATTGAATAAAATATAAAACGGATTCTATAAATTATGTTGTTAACAAATTAACAAAATCTAATTGAAATATTGTACCCGAAATTCAATATACAAGTTATGAAAACCAGAATTTAGACATGCATGTACTATACTTAAATGACACTGGGTTGGGGGAGAAACTGAGTGATGGAAATATACTTTGTTTCGGTTGTAAACTTGTTAAGTTGTACAACTGAATATTTTGCACACCATGGGTGCGTGATGATTTGCTGGATCATACCTGACTATAATTCCTGTTTGCCTGACGGCAGGTCCGACTCAGCACCGGACAATCCTGTGACCATTTCCTGGGTCTGTACAGGAAACAATCGAAACAGTTGTATCCCATCAGTTAGCTTTTCCAATTATATGACATCTTAGACAAAAATACCCCTATTATAGAATTGACTTTACTAAAATGATAAACTTGCTATGATTGTGACCATACTAAAAGATATTTGCTTTAACCTGTCACTTAATATTATCGTTAATTATGGATCTAATGTTTTTCTAAAACTTGCATTATTACCATGTTAGACATAATTATTACATCACATTTTTCTGTATTTATTGTGTTGGTCGCTATCTGACGACCTGGATATGCATGTCCAGTGACTGAGTTGAACCCTGTTGATCCTACCGCGGAAGACATGGAGTATTTTGCTGCAGTGACCGAAAATCAGTAGTTATCATGTACTTAGTTTGTATTAAATGCAGTCTTTTCATGTTCTTGAACCTATCATTCCTTAATGGATGTTATCTAAAGTTATCCAGTATCGTCCTTCTGTTTTCTTTATGTAATAGACTTTATGGATCAATGAATGTCAGTTTATTTATCTACGTGTATTTATTCTTTGTGTCTGTGATATTATAATTGAGACTTTAGCATATTCAAACTGAATATGTTGCCGGTACCTGCTACACGTGCTCGTATACAGTATATTGGAAGATGGGCGTGACAGGTATTTTAGTGGTATCAGAGCCAGGTTCAAAAATGAGTTGACCCAACGAGGTTGAGTTAACTTGGAATTGATCCTAAGCTTGAGATCACAGCCATATGAATAAATGTAGATATTGAAGATTTCATTACTATATCTCTTGATTCAAACTTCCTTTGATTCCATTTTTCCTTATCTTCTTCAGTACGATGGCACAAAATAATGAATCTGAATCGAACTCGAACACTAGCTCAATTAATGCCGCAGAGATGTTGGGAGTACTTCGTGGAATGATGGAAGCACAACAATAACAAACTCAGATGATGCGTACTGGAATTACGGCAGCATTAGAACAAATCAATGCGCCTCGACCACAACGAGTTGGGAGCATTTCTGATTTTCGACGCCTTCATCCTGCAACTTTCTCTGGAACAGTTGGACCACTTGAAACTGAACAGTGGTTGGCCGAGATGGAGGATCTTCTTACAGCTGCACGAATTCCTAAGGAGGATAAGGTTGATGTTGTGAAGATCCAGCTGACGGATGTAGCTAAAACCTGGTGGCAAGCTGAAGGAGACCGACTGGAACAACCAATCGTATGGGAAGATTTTACTAAGAGTTTTTATACAAGGTTCTTTCCAAAGGCAGCTCGAAGAGAGATGGAACAACAGTTCATCAACCTGAAACAAGGAGGAAAATCTGTAGAAGAGTATGCAGCTGAATTTGTCCGTTTGAGCCGATTTGCACCATACATGGTTGTTGATGAAGAAGATCGAGCTCATCGATTCCAGCAAGGTTTAAGATTGGACATCCAGAAATATTTGGTGTCTTCCAAACTTGAGACTTATGCTGATGTGATTGATGCCGCAAGAGGTGTAGAGCAAGTTATTAATAAAGAGAAGCAAATTCAAACAATATCGAAGAGGTCTTTCAATCAAGTATCTGGAGAATCTATTTTCAAAATGGGTCCTACCGAGAAGCGACCTTCCATCCCTCATCCTCAAAAGCTCATATGCAACTTCTGTCAGAAACCTGGTCATCTCAAGAAGGACTGCAGAGCTGCTAATGGACTATGTTTGGCCTGTGGATCGGCTGAACATACTTTGATGAATTGTCCGAAGAGGAGAATTAGTGAAGAAATGTCTCGACCTGCTATTCCCCTACAACAAAGGAATGCAGGGCTCAATCAAGGCAGACAATCTCTTACTTCTCAAAAGAAAATGTTCCAGCAAGCTCTGAAAGATAAGGGAGTGGACCATGGTCAGAGTCAAGTTTTCAATCTCACTGCGGAACAGGCTGAAAATTCCAATGAGGTGGTGACAGGTACAATTTTAGTACATGGTACACCAGCTTTTACACTATTTGATTCTGGAGCTTCACATTGTTTCATTTCATCTGCTTTCGTATCCCTTCATGACATTCCATGTGATACTTTGACATCTAATTGGAACATTAATACGGGTAATGGAGCTATAATATCTAGTAAAGTGTGTAGACTATGTCCTGTGGTAGTATGTAGAAGGGAGTTCTATGCCAATTTTCTTATAATCGAACCTAGTGGATTCGATGTTATACTTGGAATGGACTGGCTTAGTACTTTCCATGCAGTGATTGATTGTCGAAAGAAAAATGTCATATTTTGAATTTCGAATCACCCGGAATTTGAATTTCTTGGAGGTAGTAAGACACTAGAGTCGGCAAAATTTAGAGCTAGATCAACAAGTGAAATATTCATCATGATGGATGAAAAAGATGAAGATATTCCGGTGGTGTCAGAATATCTTGATGTATTTGCAGATAAGTTTACTGGATTACCACCTGAGAGAGCAGTAGAATTTTCTATTGATCTTATTCCCGGTACGACGCCTATATCTAAAGCACCATACCGAATGGGACTAGTAGAATTGGCAGAAGTGAAATGTCAATTGACGGAGCTTGAAGATCAAGGATTCATTAGACCCAGCACCTCGCCGTGGAGAGCACCAATCTTACTTACGGGAAAGAAAGATGGGAGTAAGAGGCTTTGCATTGACTACCGAGGATTGAATCAAGTCACGATCAAAAACAAATATCCTTTGCCTAGAATCGATGACTTGTTCGATCAACTCGGGGGAGCTAAAGTTTTTTCTAAGTTGGATCTCAAGTCAGGATATCATCAAATAAGAGTCAAGAAGGAAGATATACAGAAGACTGCTTTTCGAACTCGATATGGCCATTATGAATTTCTAGTAATGCCATTTGGAGTGACAAACGCACCGGCTGTATTTATGAATTTGATGAACCAAGTGTTTGCTCTATACCTGGACAAATTCGTAGTTGTGTTCATCGATGATATTTTAGTATACTCCAAAAATGATGAAGAACATACTGAACATTTGAGAATTGTGTTGGAGACTCTTCGAAAAGAGAAACTCTACGGCAAACTTAGTAAGTGCGAGTTTTGGCAGAAAAGTATATCTTTTCTGGGACATATCATCTCTGGAGAAGGAATCTCGGTTGATTCGCGTAAGATCGAAGCAGTGAAAAACTGGCCTGTCCCGAAGAATGTGTCCGAAGTTAGGAGCTTTCTTGGATTAGCTGGTTACTATCGAAAATTTGTTCAAGATTTCTCGATGATCGCAGGACCCTTGACCAAGTTAATGAAAAAGGATGAGAAGTTTGTGTGGTCAAGTGAATGTAATGAAGCTTTCGAAGAGTTGAAGATTCGACTTACTTCTGCACCAATTTTGGCGATTCCAGATGGAACAGGTGGAATGGTTGTATTTAGTGACGCATCTGGAAGAGGACTAGGATGTGTGTTAATGCAACATGGGCGAGTGATTGCTTATGCATCTCGTCAATTGAAGTCTCATGAGAAGAACTACCCAACACATGATTTGGAGTTAGCAGAAGTAATTTTTGCTTTAAAGATTTGGAGACACTACTTGCTTGGAGATCGTGTGGATATTTATACTGATCATAAGAGCCTTAAATATGTTTTTACTCAGAAGGAGCTCAACATGAGGCAAAGAAAATGGTTAGAACTAATGGCAGACTATGACATCAACTTACAATACCATCCCGGTAAGATTAATGTAGTTCCTGATGCTTTAAGTAGAAAACCAATGGCGATGTATCTTACCCAACAAAAGAAGTTGCTCGAAGAGATGAGGATGCTAGACTTAGAAGTCATCTTGCCAAAATCAAAAGTATAATTTATGGCCTTACAACTCCAATCATCATTAGTTGAGAAGATCAAAGAATGCCAGAAAGACGACCCCAAACTACAGAAATTTCGAAGTGAAGTTGAATCTGGACGTAGATCAGACTTAAACATTCATGCTGATGGATCACTTCGATTTAAGAACAGACTTTGTGTGCCAAAGGAAATTGTTCGAGAAGAAGTTCTTTCGGAAGCTCATAGTTCAACATATTCAGTACATCCGGGAGGCACGAAGATGTATCAAGACTTGAAGCAACACTTTTGGTGGCACGGAATGAAGAGAGAAATTGCTCGATTTGTATCCAAATGTTTGGTATGCCAACAGGTAAAGGCGGAACATCAGAGGTCACCGGGACTTTTGCAACCTTTGCCAATACCCAAATGGAAATGGGAGGAAATTACTATGGATTTCGTTACGGCCTTGCCGCGAAGTCCTAAGGGTAATAATGCTATATGGGTTATCGTGGATCGTCTCACAAAATCGGCTCATTTTATCCCATTTCGTGTTGGACAGTCGACGGAAATATTAGCAGAGAAATACATGCATGAGATTGTACGACTTCATGGTGTTCCAATCAGTATTGTATCAGATAGAGATACTAGATTTAGATCTCATTTTTGGAAGAGTTTGCAAGAAAGTTTGGGATCTAAACTTAAATTTAGCAGTGCTTATCATCCTCAAACTGACGGACAATCAGAGAGAACTATCCAAACTTTAGAGGATATACTTAGAGCATGTATGCTAGATTTTGGTAGGTCTTGGGAAGATCACCTTCATCTTGTTGAATTTTCTTACAACAACAGCTATCAAGCAAGTATCAAGATGGCGCCATTTGAAGCATTATATGGAAAGAAATATCGATCACCGGTTTATTGGGACGATATTGGAGAAATAAAACTTTTGGGACCAGAGATGATTACTCAAACAGTGGATAAGGTCAATCTGATTCGTAAACACCTAAAGGCTGCTCAAGACAGGCAGAAGAAATGGGCGGATACTCATCGAAGATTTTTGGAATTTCAAGTTGGAGATTTAGTATTCTTGAAAATATCACCATCCAAAGGTATTATTCGATTCGGTTCACGAGGAAAGCTTAGCCCAAGATTTATTGGTCCTTTTGACATTGTGGAGAGAGTTGGAAAAGTATCATATCGTCTAGCACTTCCCCCATCCTTAGAAGGTGTTCATAATGTATTTCATATATCCCAACTCAAACGCTATGTTCGGGACGAGAATCATATATTAGATTATTCAGAGTTAGAGCTCAGACCAGACCTCTCCTATCAAGAACAACCAGTAGCTATCATCGAGCGACGAGAGAAAGTTTTGAAGAGTAAAGTCATTCCCCTAGTTCTAGTTTGGTGGAATCATCGATCACCTAAAGAAGCAACCTGGGAACGGGAAGACGATATCCGTGAACAGTATCCGCACCTTTTTTATTAAGACTTCTGGTATTGTTCTATCTCTTATTTAATTTCGAGGACGAAATTATTTTTCTAAGGGGGATAGAATGTAATAATCCTTATTTTTTTTTTCATAATTAAATGAATAACAAATAAACATAATAATTTAAACTATTCATCTTCCCTCTTTTATAACATCCCAAATTCATTCATTTTTCTAACCTTTTAAATTCTATAACCCTCAAAACCTTTTAAATTCCATAACTCCTCAAATCTTTTGAATTCCATAACTCCCTAAACCCTTCACATTCTATAACTCCTAAATCTAACACTATATAAACCCAACCTCTTTTCTAAATTCAATCTTACACTCATCCTCTTAAAAAAAAAAATCTCTCTCTCTCACTTTGTTGGAGCGCCTCGTCGGACCGCTGTCGTTAGCCTCGCTGAAGTTTTGACAAAGAAACTCCTATTTCTTTCTTCCCTTGCTCTACTATTTGAGGTTGGTATTAATTTCTTAAATTTCTATTGCATTTATTTAATTAGACCATAGGATTAGCTCACACCCTATCTAACAACCCTAATAAAAAATATCCACCATCTTATAGACCCAATAAGATAGATTCAAACCCATTTATTATTTCAAATAGAATTTAGGGTGATCCTACAATTTTAGGCTATCTATAAATCAATTAGGAGATTCTTCTCAAAAATAAATATAAAATAAAATAGGAAGGAAATAATTTATCATTTAAATGAAATCTTTATATGCTAAACTTATCCAATAAATCCAACAAACATAAAATCAAACAAAAACATAACCATATAAGAGTTGAATTATATTTTTGTTAACATAAACTTCAAGATTAGTATTAATACAGTATATGTCCAGCTGAGCCCACCTTACACATCCTATAAGCCTCTCTTGCCAAACAAATAAGATTATAGTTCGATCAGAATTAACCAATTCAAATGTTTATAAAATATGTAACTAACAACTTATTAGGACAATATTAGAAGTTAATTTTCTACACTAATATTATTTAACTTTAAAATTAATACTAAGTGCTTTATGAAAATTAGAAATTCCCTAAAAATCACATGAATTTATGATGAATAATTTTTAACAAATATATTATAATTTTATGTGTAGATTGCTTCGTGTGATTGCCAATTGGTAGACCTTCGCAAATCGAGGTGAGTTCTTTTTGGACTCACTAAACATGCTAATTTTTCTTATAGAAATATTACTTCAATTATATCATCTAAATTTGTGATTACAAATACTATTTCTTTATATTGTTAGAATTTAATTTGTAGAAGCTAAATGTGTTATTACAAGTGCAATCATTGACATATCTGTTATTTCTTTATGATGTTAGAAATTAAATGATTACTTGTTAAATTACAGCCTGTAGTTAGGTTTTTAATAAATCATAAAAAAGGCTATAATCGTGGAAACATACTGTTTGTGATATCATTCTATATCGGTGTCTAGAAAAGTTTTGTATGCTGGTTCTCTAATTAAGGAACATGCAATGCACGGAAAATCTCCCAGCATTCATACACTGGCCTGGCCGATATCTGTATGATATCTCAAATCAGTAAATCCTTGATATAACCAATTGTGATTTATTGAATAAAATATAAAACGGATTCTATAAATTATGTTGTTAACAAATTAACAAAATCTAATTGAAATATTGTACCCGAAATTCAATATACAAGTTATGAAAACCAGAATTTAGACATGCATGTACTATACTTAAATGACACTGGGTTGGGGGAGAAACTGAGTGATGGAAATATACTCTGTTTCGGTTGTAAACTTGTTAAGTTGTACAACTGAATATTTCGCACACCATGGGTGCGTGATGATTTGCTGGATCATACCTGACTATAATTCCTGTTTGCCTGACGGCAGGTCCGACTCAGCACCGGACAATCCTGTGACCATTTCCTGGGTCTGTACAGGAAACAATCGAAACAGTTGTATCCCATCAGTTAGATTTTCCAATTATATGACATCTTAGACAAAAATACCCCTATTATAGAATTGACTTTACTAAAATGATAAACTTGCTATGATTGTGACCATACTAAAAGATATTTGCTTTAACCTGTCACTTAATATTATCGTTAATTATGGATCTAATGTTTTTCTAAAACTTGCATTATTACCATGTTAGACATAATTATTACATCACATTTTTCTGTATTTATTGTGTTGGTCGCTATCTGACGACCTGGATATGCATGTCCAGTGACTGAGTTGAACCCTGTTGATCCTACCGCGGAAGACATGGAGTATTTTGCTGCAGTGACCGAAAATCAGTAGTTATCATGTACTTAGTTTGTATTAAATGCAGTCTTTTCATGTTCTTGAACCTATCATTCCTTAATGGATGTTATCTAAAGTTATCCAGTATCGTCCTTCTGTTTTCTTTATGTAATAGACTTTATGGATCAATGAATGTCAGTTTATTTATCTACGTGTATTTATTCTTTGTGGCTGTGATATTATAATTGAGGCTTTAGCATATTCAAACTGAATATGTTGCCGGTACCTGCTACACGTGCTCGTATACCGTATATTGGGAGCGGGGCGTGACACGATGGGGTGTGGCTCGGCGGCGGGTTTCGAAGGAGGCTAAGGCGGCGGCGGGGTGTGGTCGGCGGCGGAGCGGGTTTGGAAGGAGGCTAAGGCGGCGGCGGGATGTGGCTCGACGGCGGAGCCTTCGACAGCGACGGCGGCGGGTTTGGAAGGAGAAGAGAGGAGAGATTGGGTTTTGGGGTTTTAGAGGACGGTGTGAAGATGAAGTGAGGAGAGAAGAGTGAGATGAGGGAATAAAGCTGAAGAGTATTTTGATAATTAAATTGTGATCACCAAGCAATTCTCTTCTTTTCTGAAATGAAACTGTGCTCACTAGGAAATCTGGGCTCACTAGGAAAAAAACTTGTGCGGCTTTAGAAGTTCCCAATGTCACCCCGGTCGAAACCCGACGCGACCCGACCCGCTACCACCCACCGGGGCTTCACTTACTCCCGGTCAACCACCAGCCAACTCAGCTCTCTTCTTACAATTTAAAGAGAGAGAATTAGAGAGATCGATCGAGAGAGGGGAGAGAGAGAGAGAGAGAGAGTTCTAAATCTCTCAATGTCTTCTTCTTCAAATAAATCTCCGGGCGTCCTCAGTTGCAAAGGTAGCATCTTTCTTTCTTTTTTTCCCTGTTTTTTTTTTTAAAAGATGTAATTTTGTGATAATTTCGAACTTTCTTTGTTTGGTTTGGTTTGTAGCTGCGGTGGCGTGGGGCCCAGGGGAGGCGCTGGTGGTGGAGGAGGTGGAGGTGGACCCCCCAATGGCGATGGAGATCAGGGTGAAGGTCGTCTGCACTTCTCTTTGCAAGAGCGATGTCACCCAATGGGAATCCAAGGTCACATTAGTTCTACACTTTGTTCTCTTCACTTTCTTTAATTTTTATTTTTTTTTATTTTATCTATGTGCATTGAAGAATCCATTTTAGTTTTGGTCAAATTGAATCTATGGAAAAAGGGAGGGAACAAAAAAAAAAAAAAAAAAAAAAAACAAAATTTTTAGTATCTTTTTGAAATAATAATTGATTTGGGATCTAGGGTTAAAGGCAAATTCAACATTGTGTGTATTGTGATTGAGTCGAACATATAGGCAGTGAAACCTCCTAATTTTATTTTATTTTCTTGTAATTTTGAAACTAGTAATCGATATCAATGTTTAAAATAACGATAACGTCAACGTAACATTTTTTTTTTTGTTAGGTTATGTAGCAAATAACGTAACGCTTAATGTAGGTTACGCAATTTTCTATTTATTTAATTAAAATAAATATAAAACTGTATTTAATAATTTCCATTAATAAGTAAATAAATCTAAAAAATCATATAAAATACTGCAAAATCAATTTAAAGGCATAGAAAAATTATAAAATGTTATAGCAAATATTACAATAATTTCTTAAGTCATACACAACAAAATTATAAAATGTCATAGCAAATATACTGACTGATAGTCACAAATATAAAAATTATACAGTCACAAATCACCCAAATATCACCCAAATATAAAAATTATACAAATCACCCAAATATCAGTCAGTAACAGTCATAAACAATCACAAATAGTCAGTATAGCCTAACCCAAATTATCAGATTATCTGTAAAAATTAGTCTTATTAAAATAAATCAGTCAAATTTAAAATGGGAATGAGATTAATTACCTGCTGGTTGACCGGCGGATGAACAGTTCACCGGAATGAGGTTAATTACCTGCTGGTTGAGCCGGAGAAATGGGAATAAAGTTAATTACCTGATCGGAGAGCGAGAGAGAGTTAATGAGAATGAGGTTAATTACCTGCTATCGGGAGAACAGTTGATCGGCGGCGTCGGAGGCTGCATCGACAGCGGCGGACGAGGGAAGAGCGGGAGAGGGCGAGGAGATCGGCGCAGAGGGCAGAGAGGGATCGGGACGTCGACAGAGGGGAGAGAGCTATCGGGAGAGGGCGAGAGCTATCGGGAGAGGGGAGAGAGGAAAGAACTATCTCAAAGAGCGATCGGGGGAATTAGGGCATCGGAGAGCGAGGGAGATCGGAGAGTGAGGGAATCATGGGAATTAGGGGAGAGGGGCGAGAGCTATCGGAGAGCGAGAGAGATCGGAGAGCGAGGGAATCGGGAGAATTAGGGGAGAGGGGCGAGTGCTATCGGAGAGCGAGAGAATCGGAGAGCGAGGGAATCGGGGGAATTAGGGCAGAGGGGAGAGAGATTTTGGGGTGAATAATTAGGGCAGATCGCGGGTTCGGGATATTTAGGAGCGATTTAATGGGTTTCGGGTCGGAAAAAGCGGGTTTCGGGTCGTGGGTGCTGTTCGATAAGGATTTGGAAATAACGCACGTTATAACGCGTTATGTTATAACGCGTTATAACGTACGTTATTTAGAAAAAAACGCACGCTACGCTGCAGTGCGTTATTTCAGCCTGTTACGGAGCAGTGGGGGCTCGCTACGTTACGTAACACGTTATAACGCGTTACGTAACGCGTTTTTTTCAACATTGATCGATATGTAATGTACTTATGTAAATTAGGCCGGGAGTTAAGTTGGGTTGTGAGTTGTGTTGAAAATATGTCGGTCAAAGAGCCAATTTTTGGCCCATCCTATTCAAACTTTTGAATATAGAAAAATAAAATTCATGTTTAATTCAAAACATTGAATAGAAATGGCTAAAAATTGGCCCTATGACCTGCCCATTATCATCCCTAATTCATATCCATCTTTATCTCTTTCTACATTTTCTGTGTACTTAGATTTGACGGCTCACGACTAATGAGAGGCAAGGCTCTACAATAAACATTTGGCTACACGAGAAGGAACCAAAACGAAATAGAGGGTTTGCCTTTACATGCATTCACACATGAAATTCTTGTAGCCTCCTCAGTTATAATATGGGAATCTTGCTCTTCACCTTCTTGTCTATGAATTTTTGCAGATTAGCCATCTTAGGCTTCTAGTTCGCCTGTATGTTAATCAGCCCTTTGTAGCTCACTTTGCCCTTGGCCCTGAACCAGTGCACACTGTTCTCAATGTGTAAAGCAGTGCTCCTAGAATTGAATAGCACGAAAAGCTCAATGTCTAAATGATGTTGAATGTGCTCAAACTCTTTCATAGCCGAGGCATGGATCATTTGTTTGTTCTTTTGTTCCACATATGGGGGTCAGGAAGTGAATGTAGAATGGCTTGGACATGTTGCTTATTCAGTCTGTGGTTGCTTTGCAGCTTTTAGTTCATGAATCAGATTTGACATTACGTGTATTGGGCATTTTGATAAGCTTCTCCTAGGTTGCAGTGTTGCAGATAGAATATGATACCTGAAATCTTAAAATTCAAGCTACATCGAGGGTATGGCGATAATAGAATTATGCATGTGCGAGAGTTAATGTTATTAATATCTAACATAGATTTAAAAGGCTATAACTTAAAAAAATAATAACTTGGGTAAATATAAATGATTTTCAAGTTACATAAATAAATGATTACTAGAGTATTATAATCATTAAGAAAGTTCACGATTTACCATTAGTGCATTGTACTTTTAACTATTTAGTTTGAAATACATCTTTTATATGTTTTAGAATATAAAGATGTAATTCTCAACTCTGATAAGAACTTTGGAGTTTTAGTGTTGCTGAACGAGCTTTAAATGGTGTCCAGTAACCTAGGTTTAAATTCCACTACATGCATTTAATTGCTGATTTTAAAGAGAATTGAATGTCACCCTATAAACCCTAGGGTTGGGCCCTAAAAGGTTGCTCGACCTGTGGTGACGTGCTCGGATATAAAGATATAACTCTCAACACATCTTCAGAGTTTAGTTAGAGTGAAAAGGACTTCAATAATGTTTTCTCATGTATCTAGCTCCTAGGATACTCAAAAATTTGCATATACATTATATGAGCGTTGGCAAGTATCTTCTGAGTATTTAAGAATCCTAATATCAGATACATATTGAGTATAGGTAAACCTCTTGTTTTTTGGCAACAGATAAACTCTCTCTTGGTAGGATTGTATCTTTTAGTTTGAGCCACAAGAAGGCCTTTATCTCGGAGTCAATCTCCTTAAGGACCTGCTATCCGTAAAGAGGGCTTGGTCTTATTGTCTATTGAAAGTATAGTAGATTTCCCTTTTCACTCGCTCTTCCAACTCCTATGATCCTGTCCATGGACTATACGAAGTCCACTCTCTTGTAGGACCCTCATCAAAGCTTTTTATTGTTCTTTCTAAAGGGATCTTGAGGCTACAGAGGACCCATTTCTTTGTTGTATAGAAATGTTGAACATATTTCTCCACCGTCCTCTCCTCCAATGTGCTTAAACCATTACATTTGAGTTCTTTGGAAGTTTAACAAGGTTTGGGTCAATGCTAATACCAATGTTTAAAATAGCGATAACGGTAACGTAACGTTTTGCCTCTGCTAGGTTGTGTCGCATATAGCGTAATACATAACGTAGGTTATGCAATTTCCTATTTATTTAATTAAATATAAATATAAAACTATATAAAATAATTTTTATAAATTAAAAAATAAATTTAAAATATCTAAAAATGAATATAATATCATTTTGTAATAAATAATCTATTCTAATTTTATATTAAGTTTTACAATAATTTTTACATTTCTCTTCATAAATTATATTAAGTCTGAACCCGTAATTTCAGTTATTATTTAAACAAGAAACAAAATTCTAATTTTTATTTCAATACCAATTATTATCATTGTTGTAATTTATATTTTATAATATTCAATTTATCTTATTTGTAATTGTTGACTTCAGTTCAGTTAAAATTCAATAGAATCAACAAGTAAGATATTTCAACAACCGCAAAGGAATTACAACAAGCGAATAAGGAAACAATCGCAAATTAACAAGTTAGCAATTCACAAGCAATCAAACAAGTCAACAACTAATCAAGTAAGAAAATTACAACAATTATCTAATAATCAAAATAATAATTAACAACAATATAGAAATTACTAAAAAAAATAATTGTAAATAACGTAACATAACATACTTTAACGTAACGTTACGTAATATAACGTAAAATAACATAAAAAACGTACTGTTATGGTGCACTGAGTTATTTTCAGTTGTTACGTAGCGCTGAATTTCCGTTAGGTTACGTAACGCAATATAATGGGATTCATAATGCGTTATTTTCAACATTGGCTAATACTATGTACTCATGCACCAACACTCATTCATAATCCAGCGATGTTATGTCAATTGTATGGTCCAATATCTCTGTCTAATATTGTACCCATCCTTGAGAAAATCAAAGGATACTTAAGCATACTTGAAACCCCTTGGTTTCCTATACTCATCCTTACAACTTGAGAAAGTAAACCCAACCTGTTTGTCTAAACGTGATTGTTCCTCTACCAGTTGCATAGCAGGGCTGTAGTCAGTCTTGAAGGTTAATTGCTATTTGACCATGGGGTAACCTATATTCTACTGTTACTTGTTCGCCGATATACGTGTCAGGTTTAGTGTTTTGGATTTCTATGGGAATTATGGTCCTATCTTTACTTGCTGTACATTGTCCTAACCTTGGTGCTGTTTAGCTGGATTAGCAAGTGTCAGCCCATAGTTAGTGTACATTTCATTACATATTAGAGGGAAATTGGATGTAGTCATGTGGCAAACATTATATTTTATTATTTTCTTCTCCTTTTGGCTTTTGTATGATATGTATTTCTGGCCATTGTTTGTTTATTTATTTTATTATTTTTCTTTCGGCTTTTGTACAATCTCTATGCTGGTGCTGCATAACTGGATTAGAAAGTATAAAGTTTCTAATCATTAACAAAAATTTTGTCTAAACATCAAATTTTCTGCTTCAACTTTTATCCTGTAGCAATTTATATCCATGAAATCAGTTCTCTGTTTGTATTTGCTCTGATGTTGAGATGATGCTTTGGTTAGTGCTTCTGTCCATCTCTAAGTTTGTATATCTTAATTCTTATTTTCCAGGCTCAACCTGCTCTATTTCCCCGCATATTTGGCCATGAAGCATCCGGGTTTTCCCCTTCCCTCCATCCCTCTCTCTTACACATACACACACACTCACTCATTAGTCTAATTACTGTTCCTAATTATCTGGTATCAATTTATTTGGCAGGATTGTTGAAAGTGTAGGAGAAGGGGTAACCGAGTTCGAAGTTGGTGATCATGTACTCACAGTGTTCATTGGTGAATGCAAGAACTGCAGGCATTGCATTTCTGGTAAGAGCAATATGTGCCAGAAATTAGGCCTTGAAAGGAAGGGCGTTATGCACACAGATCAGAAGACTCGGTTCTCAATCAGAGGAAGACCTGTTTATCATTATTGTGCTGTCTCAAGCTTTAGTGAATACACAGTAGTCCACTCTGGGTGTGCAGTAAAGATCAGTCCAACTGCTCCAATGGATAGGATATGCCTTTTAAGTTGTGGCGCAGCTGCAGGTAAAGTTCATCTTATTGTTCTTTGATTTCATCTAACTAAGTGCAGTAGGTTCAGAGGTTACCTGCATCCTATCCATAGCATAAAGTTTAACCTCGATGCTATCGCTTTAAGTTTGCATTGAGTTGCAGCTGCAGATGCAATCATTTGCTACTGCTGATATTACAAAGATTATTGTTTAAACCCTTGGGACTGCTGTGTATTTGGGTGAGCTAAATACAGAAGTGCACAATTAGAACATGTGCATTCTTTTCTAACCATATAAAGGACCCTTGAAAATGATTAGTAAGAGAATTACAAAGGCTCGTGTAAAAGCTCCTCAACTAAAAGAAAATCTTCATGTAATGGAAAGCGTTCTTAATCATGTATGAACTTCAGGAGAGAAGTCGAAGAATCTCTCTCTAAAGGTTCTTCCTCTCTTTCTGTCCTTTGAATTTTCTGCTAGAGCTTTCATCTTTATGTGTTCTATTTTATGCATCTTAGGTCTCCAGAGGACTGCATACATGTTTACTCCTCTTGGTTTTCTCTAGTTTTAAATGGTAGAGAAAATTACTGTATTATAAGATCTGCAATGGTATACACAGAAATAAAGAATATGCTATGGTAGTATACATTTGGTCAACTGTACCTTTATAGTAGAAGAAACGTAATGCGTGCACTATTTTCTTTTTTCATTCTACATAACCATTTCTGTTATGCCCTTCAATAACTGTATAGACTGAATAGTATTGTTTAACAGCTGTCTTCTTTCTCCCAATACCAAAGTTGACTTAAATCGGTTAATTTCATTGTTGTGGCATTATATCAAACCTAATAGAATATTGATCAGAGTTCTGGGATGGTTGTTAAAAATTTTGCAGTTCCAATGGATTTATCCCTTACTAAGAGTAAATGACAAGAACCATCATGACACATGCTCCACGTACCTGGCATACTGCTTCACATACTATCTAAATTAATCCTCTAGTTCACTTCATGTCTTTATATTGTTAAGTATAACCCATTTTATCTTTTGCATTTTCTTTCACCTGTTTTGTCTTATATTCATCGATTTTACTTCTAGGTCTCTGGTTAGAGATGTATGAGCTCATACCTGTTTTTACGACATTTAGCATTATTTTCTTTTTGCCCATATCATCAGGCATTGGTGCTGTTTGGAATGTTGCCAACATATCTGAAGGGTCAACTGTAGTTATTTTTGGTCTTGGAACTGTAGGCCTCTCTGTAAGTAACGGGAAATTTGCTATATTTTTTTTTATCAGCCATAACGCAGAGGTGATCCCATATTTGTGTCTTTATTGTGTTTTTGGTTCCTCTATTATTTTACGTTATTAGGTTGCCCAAGCTGCCAAACTAAGGGGTGCATCACAGATAATTGGAGTAGATACTAATCGTTACAAGTATGAGAAAGGTATATCATAGTTGTTACCTTCTCAATTCAATCATGTAATCTGGTAAGACGACCATTGTTTGATGAAGATTTTTGTTGTCATACAGCAAAGGCTTTTGGTGTTACAAAAGTAATAAATCCAGATGAGTGCGATGAACCCATCCAGCAGGTACTTAATTCTCTACCAATACTGAAAGTTGGAAATGCACAGCTTGCCCAAAACCCCACTTCATTAATGCCGATGACTCGTTTTCATATTAATGCTGTAATACTTCTCGAAGTACTGGCAGTATGAATACGTCAATTGCAAATTGATGACGAACCATCTGAAAAAGTGCACATGTTTGATGTATCCAGTGCAAATTTCATTTCATAAACTGTCTAAATTGAAAATTCACACCTTTGGATGCAATCTACATGTAAGCTATGCCAAAAAAACCAAATATTTTTAAACATATTTTACCAGTGCATCGAAGACCATAGAAAGTAGTTTTTCTCTTTCATAGTCATATTTTGATGCATTGGGGAAAGATTTTAGAAACATTTGATACTTCGGTTCTGGGCAATAGCCACTGCTATGGGTTTTTAATTTGGTTAGGCTGTTGTATGTAATTTTGCCCCTTATACTTCTGAAAGTACTCTAGACCCTCTTGCTGTATGTTTATGCATGCATGAATGCATGCCCAACCACATCACTGAGCATGCTAGAGCATTGTAAACTTTAGTTACAAATTGCCAATCATTAACTACATGATGTAAAAGCTAAAATGCTGGCATGGATGCCTCTGAATTATAAATCTTATCAAATATCTTTTGGTTGTATTAGTAACTGTTTCTTAAGGAATAGATACATAGATAAGAAGCCTCCAGAACATATTGACCTGTTCCTTTGGAAAGATCAAGATTGATTTATGTTGGGAACGTGCCATTTTATGTTTGAGACTCCTGGATTCTGCTTGCTTCTGGTACCTTGGGTTCCTCAAATTTATTGAATTGGGTTGTCTATGTCAGCTTTCTTATCGAAACAGCCTGAAATCTGTTCTAATCTAATTCAAAGATAACACAATTTGAAAGGGTTCTTTTGGCATGGATCGGGAAGCGTGCAACGTTGGTAGGCATGGGATGGGCTTGAATCACCTAATCTACTACCTTATTTGCATATGTTCTTAAAGTCTACAGTGCACGAGTGCAGGGAAGGATAATCATGACTAGGGAATAGGATAGGGGAGAAGAAGATATTAGAAAATTCGTATTACAATCTATCTAACTATTATCATCTATATTTTAGTAATTATGTAAATGCCTGAATTGAATCTCAAATTGATATGGGAAACTGAGTTGAAAGAGTAGGACCTTTCAAATCAAAACTTCGGATGAGGAGCGAAACGAAAGCCGAAAAAATAATTTTGTTTATGGATTGAAACTGCTATAACTTAGCTTTTCAGCTGGCTATCGGCCTTTAACTAGTATGATCTCATATACAATGCTCAAGAACTTATGATCTGATGCTTTTATATGTGTATGTGCCACTTGTATCCTAAATTTTACTGTCGTCTATAATAGGTTAGCGGTTAGAAGCAGTGCTTCATTGGTAATGGACAGATAGACATATTGATTTGTTCAGATAAGCAGGTTATCAAGAGCTTGACAGAAGGAGGTGCCGATTACTCCTTTGAATGCATTGGTGACACTGGTGCTGTATCCACTGCATTACAATCATGCTCTGATGTAACTCTCATCCTCTCTTTCAGTTTAGTTTCTATTTACTGATGAAATTAAGTTTATGATAGATTCTTCTTTGGTACCTTTAGGGTTGGGGATTAACTGTGACTTTGGGTGTACCAAAAGTGAAACCTGAAATATCAGCACATTATGCATTGCTTCTTTCTGGAAGAACATTAAAGGGTTCTTTATTCGGAGGGTGGAGACCAAAATCTGATCTTCCATCATTAATTGATAAATATTTGAATAAGGTACGTTTCAAAACATGCTGCAAAACTATATGACTTCGTAAAGTTACTTTATCAACAAACGGCCATTAAATTTTACTTCTCTTGGATTATTTCTGTGATTATACTTGCAACTATATCTCATGCTGATGTTAGTTGGATGCATGTATGGACGCACAATGCATACAGACAAGCTCATGCAGGAACATAAGCATCCCTATGTAAATACTCGTGGTACACATGCATTGATCACGATAGTGAAATGAATTATCATTTTCTTACTACTTATCTAAGCAAAGTATGTGCCGGCTCGGACATTCCTCTGTTGTTTTGATGATATCAATATTTAATATGCATTTGTGTATCAACTATAACTTTGTTGAAGATTTGCTTAGCCGTCTTTGTTCTATTTCTTATCTTGTGGATGACCTCATTGGGTTGATGACATCCGTCCTTTGCCCCCTCACTTTGTAGGAGTGTACCATATTATGTGCTCTTGTCTGACCTTAAAAAATACTAAATTTTTTTATTCATCATTTGAGGTACTACTCTTGGAGGATGATTGCCGAATTTTTCATATTCTTAAAGATATCCTCATCTCCCAATGTCTGACTAGATAGTTATTGTTTGGCTTTCAAAATGTATTTAGATGATCTTTTGGGCATTTTTGGCAAATCTATGGGCCTATTTTTCCCTCCATGAAAAGGCGCAGGTTTCACATTGGAAGTAGACTAGTAAAGGAGATTCTTGTCTGAAACAATAGATTATGAGCAATGCAGGAGCAAGGTCCACTGATACATTAATCACACATTGAACTTCACACTTAGCCTTGTTGCACGAATCACATGGTAATGCTTTTGAATTTGATCATAGCATGTGTCAGTAGCCACTTCACCCACCGGTTGCAAGTATTAAACCAATTGAAACTGTATTTCTCCCGTACGTTAGATAGCAAGTACAGAGGGCCATCAGTATAGTCAAAATACAGGGGCAACCAATGGGGTTTGTTTTTATGTTAAAAAAGGAAGATAATTTCAGCAGATGACAGAGCAACCCTCTACTCATTTCTTTTTGTAAACTTCTCTCTCTTGCTTTGGTGTAAGACCAATATCATGTTCCATATGATTCAATTGTTCAGGTTGTTTGCTATCATCATGTCACCTTGAGTTTATGTCTTGATGACTGAGCAATTAAGATAGGACGCTACAGAATGACATTGTGTGCATCCTTTTACTTTGTGTGGTCTTCAAATTGTGCTCAAGAGCATAATATACCAATGTCTGTACTCTTGCACTTCACATTTTCAGTCTCCAATATTATTTTCCGCCCAACTTCACCATAGTTTCACTTGTGATGTTGAAATTTAATATCAACGGATGACTTGACTGTTATTTCTTGTTTCGATATGACTGATCCATGCTACCCTAGTGACATAATATTGAATTGTGCATTTCCGATATAAATGAAAGTGGTGGGTGGAATTACAACTGAATCTTTATCTAAAAAGGGGATATGGCGAAATTGGTACACGCCACGGACGTGATTGGATTGAGCCTTAGTATGGAAACCCGCTAAGTGGTAACTTCCAAATTCAAAGAAATCCAGGAACGATAAGTCAAATCTGTATTTTAGAAAAACAAGGGTTTTCCTTTAAATTCGTTACTGAACTTTTCATTGCTAAGGTCCAATGATGGCTAGCATGTAGTGTTATTTTATTTTGGTAGAGTTTCATTGATTCTTACTTTTATGTCTTGAGCAGTGATTCTTGTTTTGCAAGCTCTTGTAATCATATTAGAAATATTTGATTCTGTAAATTTTTGAAAATGCTAATTTAGCATCATGTATCAATGCAGGAAATACAAGTCGATGACCTTGTCACGCACGACTTGCCATTCAGCAGTATCAATGAAGCTTTCGACCTGATGAGAGAGGGAAAGTGTTTGCGGTGCGTTATTCATATGACCAAATGATTTATGTATTATTGAAATTCCATCAGCTTCAATTTCGTGTATTTTTTTTTTTTACATTTATGTGCTTAAGGATAATGATTTAATCCCATTTTGTGCAATATGGGATTGTCATAGCTCAATTTACAATGTAATTTGCGGTGTTGAAAATAAGATCTTTTAAGTTGGTCACAAGACTGTCATGCTATAACTGTTTAGGGTTTTCACACCTTTATCATGCCTTATTCAGTGAATTTTGAGCTATAATATGATAATTTACTTGGTATCAGTTAAACTAGAAAGAAAAAAATTATTGGAGAATACTATCATTATTTAGCGGAGAATCCGTGTATGTTGAATGTTTTCTTAATTATCAGTGTTTGTTCAACAAGATGTTGATGCATCATGGTAGGATATTGGATGTAACCAACTCTAGGAAGGCAATATGTCTACATTTACTTTATGCAAAGTAATTATTTATTCAATCATTCTCTATAATATAGTGTTTTGTCATACTATGTAAATGGAGTTTCATCGAACTTGAGCCCATTTAAGATTTTGATTTAATTAGATGAAACTTAGACAAAATGTCAAGCCTTTCTGGTTGCTGACCGGAGAAAAAATGAGAAGGTCCTAAGTTACGATATGAAGACAGGAAAGGTGGATCTAGTTTTTATCGATCAGTTGTTTCTTTAAGACCAGATCCTAAGTTACGATATGAAGACAGGAAATGTGGATCTAGTTTTTATCGATCAGTTGTTTCTTTAAGACCAGATGTCTTTTGGGTATGAACTGTCAGTTATTACTTCTATTGCTATAAGGAGTTGATTAAATTTAGTTTTTTTCAGTCAGGATGCAACTCATTTATGTGGTGTTTAAGAATGATGATTCTAAGCTAGTTAGAATCTTTCACTTCGGATGTACTCAGTAGTTTCATGTACTTTGGATGTAATTTGCGTAATAGCTTACTTTTATAAGATAATGATATTATCAAGTCAGTTGTATTGGATCTCTATATTTTTTGTTATGAAGTCAACATCAGATTGATGAAATAGGTAAGAAGGAATTTTTTGTAAATAAAAGATTAATTTTCTTTCATAAAACTTGAATAAATAATGCTTATACTCCATCTTTATATATATCCTAAAACTCAAATAAACATTATCCTGCATGATTTGGGATGGGGTCAAATCCTGCATGATATTAACTATAACTTGACATGACTTTATTCCTAAATAAATATATTAGCAAAACAATTAGGGTATGGAGGAACTGAATGGTGGAATAAAATACATATTTTAGAAGTTAGATTGCGTAACTGGGTTGGTTGTTACTATTTAAGATCATGTGTAACACAAGTGATTATACGATTAGAGCAGTGCTTGGGCAACAAAGCGAAAAGAAGCCTTACGTGTCTTACTATACTAGTAAGACTCTAAATGGTGCACAAATGATCTATACAACTACAGAGAAGGAGCTTCTAGCCGTGGTATTTGCTTTTGATAAATTTCATTTATATATTTTAGGCTCAAATGTTGTTTTTACAAATTATAAAGTGCTCAAATATTCTAGCTGTGGTATTAACAAAAAAGGATGTCAAGATACGTCTCATCAGATGGATCCTACTGCTTCAATAATTCAATATCAAAATTCAACAAGACAAAAAAAGAGTAGAGAATATGATTGCCAACCATCTTTCTCGCTTAACTTTTGAAAATGATTATCTACCTATCAGAGATTCCTTTCTGATGAGCAATTATTTTCTATTCAATTTACTCCTTGGTTTGCTAATATAGTAAATTTTTTGTAAATGCACATGACGTTTTATATTAGCGAGATATTGTTGTTTTCCATGTTATATTATATATTACTAGATCGATTTATTGATGATGCTGATCATATATGATCAGATACAGATCTTTATTGAGAGATAGATCCACTAGAAATATAACAGAACTTGACGTACTTTCAAGAGCATGCAAAGCTACAAGGTTGATACCATGTTTAGTTTATTATTTTCTTATTAGAAAATGTAATAAGTGCATATGACACATTATTCAGTTTTTTTTTTTTATTTATTTCCATTATTTTAGAGATAATTATCATAGCTACATTCTATTGAATTTTATTAAATATTATTATTTTGACTGGAAATATTATTGCTTATTATTATTAATGCACATGCTTTAGTTGTAATGTGACTATAATGTTTATTGATACTCATCGAGTTATTATTCAATATTGAATGTTCCGACTATCCACATTACAAATAGTGGGGTGTTATAGGTGGTATTAGAGCACATGCTCTAGTCGATTCAAGTGATTTGAACGAACTTAGATATCATCACAATCAATATACTCAAAATTATTTTAATTTTGTTAGGCCATTTTATGTTAAACACAACTGTGTATATATATAATTTTGCTACGTTTATATTAATATTTACTTTACCTTATGAAAACATAAACGATTAAATGAAATAAATAAGCATGAGCAATGGGATATCGTTTCTAGATAGATGTGTAGATTATATCCATTAATAGTTGTAAGAGGAGTTCTAAACCAATCAATTTCCAATCTCTAGTGATAGCTTATCGTCAAAATTTTAGTATTTGAGAAACATTAGCTAAGTGCCTTCCATATAATTATTGATTGTTGGAAGATGACGTTATCTTCAAGATACTGGATTGCCCAAAGTTCGAGTTCGTCGGAGGCAACAATAACATGAAGCTGGTAGAATTTAGAACTCATCATATGGAGAGAGGTATTAGGTCATTTGGATTCCATTCCACCTGATATTCCAGTGGTGTTAGAGTTCATGGACATTTTCAAGGATTTTTCGAGATTACCACCAAACAGGATAGTGGAATTTACTATTGACCTTATTCCTAATAGTGTGCCTATCTCTCAGGCACCATATCAAATGGGTCCAAAAGAATTAGAGGAATTGAAAGACCAATTAGACAAATTGGAATTAAAAAATTTCACTGAACCAAGCACTTCACCTTGGGTGCACTAGTACTTTGGACTTGGAAAAAGAATGGAGGTAAAAGAGTGCGTATTGACTGTAGAGAATTGAACAAGTTTACTATCAACAATCGGTACCCACTATGGAGTATTGATGATTTGTTCAATCAGCTTGGTACAGCAACAATATTTTCCAAATTGGATCTTAATTCTGGATATCACCAAATGAAGTCGAAAGAGTGCATTCTTAAGATGGCTTTTCGAACTCGGTATGGACATTTTGAATTCTTAATTATGCCATTGGAGTGATAAATGCACATGCTATTTTCATGAACATGATAAATTGGGTTTTTCAAGACTGAATAGGATCACGTTAAGCACTTAAGAATAGTTTTGGAGATACAAAGGAATGAAAAAGTATATGGAAAGCTCAGTAAATGTAAATTTTGGCTGAAAACTGTTTTATTTTTGGAACACATTATTTCCGAGGATGAATGATACTAGCAAGATCTCAACAGGAAAAATTGATATGCTCTAAAAGAAGGTGTCGAAAGTGAGAAGTTTACTCGGATTAGCAGGTGAACCAACTATTTGCATAAGCAAATTGTTACCTTTCGTCGTCGAAGGCGAAGCCCGCGACAACGGAGAGAATATGAATGGGGCGGCCGATGATGCAGAACGAGTAGGCATGGCAAAGATATGCAGTCCGAGTACTTGAAGAGGACATCATTGTAGCAGTAAGAACTGAGGGGAAACAACTCTGAAAATTTGAGAAACTAGCACCAAGAGCAGAAGATGAACACTAATAAAATCCACCAATGTCACATAGAGCAACGTCAATAGTTAGCACTACAGGATTATTAGGAAACTCAAAAATGTTAGAGAAACTAGAACCAACAACTTGCAGGATAGCTTGAGGAGTGATTGTTGAAGTGAGTAGCCCTAGGATTATACCAAAACAAACATGGATTGGATAGTAAAAGAGGATATAGAGGTTGCCATTATTTCCTCCTCTTATCCTACAAGAAGAGTAGCTACTAGTTGGAAGACAGAAGTGCGAGATTGATTACAAGCATATTTTTGCCTGTAACTTCATCGCTCAAAGGCCTCAACTGCAATGTTAGTAGTAATGAGGTGTATGGAGAAGATGTGACATCGAAGGGCGGGATAGCTTGATAACCGCATTATGCCTCCTTGGCTATCCAGAAGTGGTCATAGAGGGATAGCTTTTACACGTCCGTCGTCCATCGATGGGCACGTGACATTTCCAACTAGTGCGAAATCCACTGAGATTTTGTTCGATAGTTTTCTAGACCGAACCGTTGAGACGGATTTGATGTTCCGGTTTGTATTGGTTTGAACAAGTCATCAAGTGGGACTTGGTCTGGTGGCTGATAGAGTATTAGAGTGAGTTGGTATTCTCTAAAAGGCATATTGCTGGTTGTTGATCCGATATTGACGGAAGTTAACAACTGTGGGGAACAGTTCCTGATGAGTGACAAGATTCAGTCGATTCAAAATTTCAAATTTTTGAATCCGAATCCAATGGAATTTGTGCAGTTAGACAAAGACATGGTTTGGATTTCGGAGATGTCTGCATGAAATGCCAGAGACCAGACTCCAGCCTCCTGCATTTAGACGTAAGTGGTGCAGTTATCTATATGGCAGTAGCAAGTATGATACATAAATGACATCCATCGATATGAGTGTAAGTAGGAATAGTCGTAGTGTATAGGGAAGATTGAAAGAGGACGGAATAGGTTTCCATGGCTGATTCCACAATCGACGAATACACCAACAACACGTGATCGAGAAGAATTCTGCTTGTCTGTATTCTTTTGCATATACGTATGCAAAAATAATATTTTTGTATTTTTTTTATTATTAATATCTTTTTAATGGAACACTGCTAAAAAAAAACAGTAGCTACTAGTTATCAAAATAATATATTGTCCTTCACAAAAAGAGGAAGGAAATATAAAAGATATCCTTTCAAGAGTAGTTTGTTTATAGGTAATATCATCTAAAGGGAAGTTCTTTCAGTAAATAGTTTATTGAATCACATTAACTGATACATGCAGTTGAAGATAGATCAGTATCAACAGTTTTAAATGTGCAACCCTTGAAGATTTTGACATGCCAACAACTTAAAGCTTGAAGCTTCCCTTCTAAGAGAATCTAAGAATTAGGGGCTCCATGTGTTTTTTTGTAGTTAAAATACTTTGCAAACAAAAAAATATATAAATAAGTAATAAATAAAATAAAATTTTAAATTAACTTCAAAATGGACAAATATAAATAAATTAGTATATAAATAAGTAATTTAGAATTGTAATGGATAATAATGATTAGTTAGGATATGAGCCTAAATACATGGGTAGCTCTATCTGCAAATTATAATCTTTGCTAAAGCAAATGAGGTGGTATGGAATTGTTATGAATGCATCCCTTTAATATTTAGTTTTACTTTTTTTTATTATAAGTTTGTTATTTAATATTTTAGATGTTTCTAATCTCATCTTCCTCTCAAAATCTTAATAATTTTTCCAAACTTCAAATAATTGATTGCTTTGTCCATCAGTTACTTGTACTAGACTAGTTTTCCGTAATATTATTAGTAAACATATAATAAGAATCTCCCCAATTGATAGCAGAGTTCTCCAATATCAGTCGGTTTGGACCTTCACTTAGTTTTACCAAACCTTCATCATGATTGTAAAACGATAAAAATAATTCAAATTCGAATTCAAAATCAAAATCTGAATCCAAAATCGGAGTCCAAATCAAAAAATAATAATAATAATAAATAATTAAAAAAAAAAGAAGGAGGAGGAGCCTTGCGGAGGGCTCAAGAGGGAAGGAGAGCCAAGAGGCTCAGGCAAAATAAATAAAAAATAAAAAAAAATAAAAAAGAAAATAAAATTAATTAAATTAAAAAGGTCCCGCTTCGAACTATTTTGCAATTTTTAATCATATTCAAATTCTAATCAAACTCAAAATTGATTTTTGGATGCAGAATTCTAAATTAATTTCTATTTGAGTTTGAAAATTCTGCAAATTCTAATTAAAGTTTAATTGATTTTTGGATGCAGGATTCTAATTTAATTCTGTTCGAATTTGATAATTCTATAAATTCTAATTTGAGTTTAATTGATTTTGGGTGCAGAAACAATACCCAATACAATGAATTTGAAACAAATTTAATCAAAAGAAAATTCAAATATCTCATTAAGATTACATTAAGATCCTGATTTTATCTACAAGGAAACTCGCTTAACCAACTGTAGCCTATAAATTCCCCTCAAGAGAACTAAAAAAAAACCTTTGGATCTTTTGTCAATTCAAGCTACGCGCGAGAGCTTTAAAGCCTTTGGACCGATAGAGAAGAAAAAGAAAATCTTTGGTCAGATCTCTCTCCCGCATGAGTATTTGTGCTTCCTCTAAGAATCAGAGAAAAAGAACGAGTTCGCTTCTAACCATCCCCATAATTGTCATCGACATCAGATCATCATCGGGAAAAGAACCGACTTCCATAACTACCTCGAATCTATAAGTACAAATAACCGATTTCCATAACTATCTCGAATTTATAAGTACTCTCTTTGAATCTATAAATACTCTCTGTCTGTTTTTTTTATTGTAATCGGATAATAAAAAAAAAAAAAAATTTGCTAATTTATAAAGAAAAATTTTGCTAATTTATAATTTTTTTTTTTTCCAATTCAATTGCAATGGACAGAGACAAAAGGTTAGGTACGCGAAGAGAGATGGTGGCGCCACGAGGAAGCTGGCTGGCTAACACAGCAGGCTTCGGCCAAGGAGCCTGAGGCTCCAATGGCCTCTGCAAAGGACACTGGGCCTGAGATAACGCGCAACACAGCTATCGTGGCTGTTATGGGCTTCCCCCAACAGTAAGTTCCGCAGCGGCCACCATCCGCAAATGGATCCTAACCTTTATTGCCCCCCGATTTATAGCTGGAGTAACAGGCCCACGCAACTGGGCCCGGCAACCTGCGCGCCGGGGGGAACCTATTTAAACTGTTGATCTCCTCCCTATTTTATCCATGTGGGACTATTTTGTGCAAGGCTAGCTCTCCGTCACTATAGTGGTTTCGAGTTAAGCAGATTGAGAATATACATACCAAATCTCCTCAGTAGCCTGCAATCGGCAATACAAAATAAACTACCTCACATCAAATATCCACAAGGTTCCATACTTAGAGACAAATAAGAGCTCAGTTAAATCCAAACCACAGTTCTTCGTACTTGACTATAACACAAAACAAGATGAAAATTGAAGTTTACACGAATGCACGACTATACAATAAACCTAATTGCAACCAAAACAACTGGTCTGGCACTTCATTATTCTGCTGTTTTTGGTGTTCTGAGATCTCAACTCTTGCATTCTGTCTTCAACTGAACGACATCAGTTATTGCGGGAGCTGCGCTCTGTAGACGTCCTGCAATGAGGTAGATGGAAGGACTGGGCACAATCTGATGGAGAAAGAATACGGCACTGGATGCACGAGGTACTGGTCGTGGACGCTGGGCGACCAGCTATCGTCTCCTCCGACGCCCATGTGTTTGTGATCGAGATGCACCTGTTGTTACAACAAAAAGAAGGAAAAAGAGCAGTTAGCTATTGATTTGCAAAAAGTTAATAATATACATGATTAATTCAAAGCTTTCTTGGAAAATGCAAGAATGTTTGAAATTAATTGGATTCCTTTGCTCTACAGTAGGAAGGAGTTTGAGAGATGATAACTATTTGGCTAACAAATTAACTGATAATTGACATAGCCTGCCAAAAATAAACTACCTTGAGTACTCAAGCTAAGTACTGAATTCAGGTCCCTAGGGCAGAAAAAATAAATAAATTAAAGAGCTTGCAAGTGATTGGATTTTATTTAAGTTTTTTTACCTTGAGGAACCTTATGAATGTCTGATAATCCTAAAAAAATAATTTCATAATCATGCATGCACACGTGCCCGGTTGTACTTGCAAAGAAAAGTTAATTGGACAGAAAGAAATAAAGTGACTTAGACAAATCCTGTTTATATCCTCATACTAATTAATAATTAATCGATTGAATGCTACTTGAAAAATGCTCTTATACTCAAAATCGAACTGGTCCAAATGTTCCTGAAAATTCTTGCTCCTATCGGACCTTTTGAGCTCAAGTCTCGAAAAAATTCAAAGACATGTTTGAAGAAATTTTGACTGCTGATTGGAATGATCCATGAATTCCAACTGATATGATGACTGAACCTAATAAGATAGCAATTACGATCCAAGTGTAAACGTGCATGCATGCTAGCTACATGTTAGTTATACCAGAATGCTACATAATCAAACTTAATAATTGACAATCTAAGTAGAAGTAGAGACTCCGATAATCCTACAAATAGCTCTTATACCACTAAGGGTGGTATATAAGCCTGAGTCTGGGCCCATTTATTTTCCCTGAGCCCAAGCCTGAATACCATTTTGATGTTATGCAAAATTAAAATATATATTTTATTACTTCTATTGTATATCTCTTATATACTATTGTTAAACATTTCATAAATATTTGATTGCTCAGGCCCATCAAGCCAAGAGCATTAGGCCCAAGTCCAGCCCACTCGATAATCGGACCTAACATCAAGGTCCGAGCCCCTCTCCAAGCAGGCAGACTCAGCCCAATTCCTAGCCTTACATACTACTCACATGTGCACACAAACAAAAATATGTAGTCGGAACACAGACACTCGCATAAACAGAAATAATAATTAGCATAAAGGAAATACCTCAATGTTGTCTCCTTTGACAAGCTCATGGTTGTGAGTGGCCCTGTCCAGCTCAGCAGTCCCATAATAACTAGCACTCATTTGCATTGGTGGAGATACACCGTATATGGATGCAAACAAACCATGTCCGCTCTTGTTTTGGAATGCAGCCCACCTTACATCTGCTCGACCTGAACACTCACCAGGAACCATGTACGGCACATGCATATCCTCTACATTGCTTTCATAAGTACCAACATGAGCAGCCTCTTTCCGATCTGGGTAGCATTCAAATGGTCCCTTGCCATACCAGGTTACCTGATCTAGAGACTGGTCAAGATGGAGCTCAACTCCAACACGAGGAAGAGGAGGAAGATCACTCCATGGGTTGACATTGTATTCAATTATCACATCACCAGATCCATATATCCAATAACTCACATTAACTCTGCAAAGAATGGGGCAGTCATCCCCAGATTTCAATGGGATGCCAACATAATCGGCTGTAATGTGCACGCCTTGATCTGTTATTTTCTGTATGGAGCAATTGTCTGCACGAAATGACAGCTTGTCGAGTAAAGCAGCCTTCCATCTCGAGGCATAGCTATTTTCACCACCTCCTTTGTCGTTATCTGTAGGTGCTCGCCAGAGGCAGGGAAGTATATCCCGGTTTGTTAGCACGCATTCTTCCACCTATAATTCATCTAACAAGAGCTCAGAAGTCGGAATTTTTCATGATTAAATCAAATATTTATTTTTAGCCTATGTTATGACTTGGTCTATTAATTGACATTGAATTCACGTAGCAACTGCTCAACTGCAAAACAAAGGGCAATTCTGCTTGAGCTTTTATAACCACGAGTACGTTTCTTTCTTCCCTTGACCTGAGCCCCAAGAATGATTTGAAACAATTACTTTACTAGTAAAAAAAACTATGAGAACTCACCATGAGCACTGTAGCTTTTCTCTGAATTAAACAAATTACCGTAAGTGTAGAAGAAGAGACAATTACTCATAAACTAAAACTTTAGTGCAAATGAAGACTGAAACTCTTAAAACATCAATATAACGATAAACCTAAAATAGGTAAAATAGACGACATCAATCAAATGATCTCTTGGGAAAAACACAGAGTCTTCAACTTGACAAGTAATGCCGTCGCTTTATATGTCAACGCTTAATCTTTCAAAAGAAACAAACACAAGATATATAATTGAATATACCATAGTAAGAAATCCGATTCAGTTAAATCAGTGCATAATACCTTCCAATTCTCAATTGTTCCGGAACGAGTATTAATTGTGATCTCCCAGTTATTCTGCTTGCTAATTTTTATTGTATCACCGACGCACTCAGAATGAAGAGTAGGATAACTTTTGAAGTTAATGGCCTGAAACAAATGCTCAGCGGTCATTTAAGTTAACGAAAGTCATTTGAATATTTGGATAGAGGACTAAGGAACTTACATGAGGAGCAGGATTTCTCTTGGCAGGTAAACAGAATTGAGCAGAAGCAAGGATGTGACCACTTCTGACCCAGCGCGTTGAATTCGTAAGTTGAGCAGTTATTGTCACAAAAATTTCTGTTGCAAGGCATGATTTCCATAGAGAGTGCCATGGAGATGATTCCAGTTCAACTTCATAACATTCTTGCGGTTCAATTATTGGAAGCTTCAGTACCCCAGATCCTCGATTAGATCCATCTTCATGGAGAAGCCAACTGAATTCTATCGCATTTGTAGCTTCAAAAAATTGCGCATTAAAGATCTACGACATAAGCAAACAGACACTGGTTATTGCTAGTCAAGGAAAAATCAACTTTCATCATTGAAGAGAATACCTTGATTTTGCCTTCTGTTAAAGAAATCTTGATTGGTTGGTAAACATATTTAACTTCTGAAAATAAAATCAAGTTGCAGGGTTAGAATACTACCAGATTTTTACAAGCTCAATAATCTCTCGAATAAAGAAAACAAACTCATCCAATGTTACCATGTATAGCTGGATGAGGTGTTCGATCTGGCCATAGAAGCCCATTCGCACAGAAGTTCAAGTCATTTGGTGTATCTCCAAAGTCACCGCCATAGGCCCAATATTTATTGCCATCTTTGGCCTCCTTTAGTAGGCCCTGCCAGAAAAGGAAGACAAGTACATTGCATTCTTTTATATTCACTTCGTTGTTGAAGTAAAAAGAAAGTATACTTGACAGGGAGGAGAAAGGAAACTCATCAAGATCTTCATCTAAAGGGGAAAGTTAATAGATTTGCTAAAGATGTTACGTTCAACACTTAGGCGCAGATAAAGGAAACAGATCACACTTCTAGATGAACTCATGCAAAATGTTTACTTTGAATAAACTTTTACACAGCATGCATTTCAAGGTTTGCAATTTCAGAGACAATATTATTTTCATTGATCTATTTCCTTGGATAAAGATGACAATTTTTTGTCAAATCATTCATGGAGCACAAGGCTCCACGAAAGATTTAAGAACTAATATTATATGCATTCCCATTTTGAATGAAGAAGATAATGATGCAACAAACATATCCTGAAGCTTGAGGAGTAAACAAACATTTAACTTCAGCTTTTTAGCCCTTCTTGTCTGTGATTACACTAACGCTTTTATCACAAAATTAATTTGAAAATAGATGCGCATACAAAAGGTGATAATTAGTACACACACACTAATCCTTGAAAGATACAGACAAGATCTGATAAGCTAATGCAGCTTGTATCATGTAAAAAATCAACTACAGAAGCATTAAACATTAAATCCAAGATAAGAGCACGAAGAAATGATGTATTCAACCTTCCATTCAAAAGCAACTGCCATTACCTGATCAACCCAGTCCCAAATAAAACCACCTTGAAGTCCAAAAGTGCTATCAATAGCTTCCCAATACTCATGAATATTTCCACTACTATTTCCCATTGCATGAGAATACCTTATAAAGTTTGAACAGAATTAGTAAAAGAGTCAAGGATGTTCTGTGATTAAAGGGAAAAAACAGAGAGCACGAGTGAGAAAGTAATAGATGGGAACAATGATAGCAAAACAAGCATACTCGCAGAGAATCAGGGGTCTAGTTTCACTCTCATCTTTAGCAATTTTCAGCATGTCCCATACACGCATGTACATGGGGCATACGATATCGGTTGATGAAGTTCTCGACCCACCACCTTCATAATGCAGAAGCCTTGAGGGGTCCGTTCCCCGAACCCAACCTATATACCAGAAAGCGATCAGATAATGCATTATATTGAAAATGATTGATTCTTGTAAAACTCATATACCAGCAAGAGCAGAATGATTAGGTCCATATCCAGATTCATTTCCCAATGACCATGCAATAATGCATGCATGATTCTTGTCTCTCTCGACCATACCAATGACACGATCAAGCATTGATCCTGCCCAACATGGTTCTAAAGTAGGATGCTTGAAATCAGTAGAATCGTCAAATCCATGTGTTTCAATATTGGCTTCGTCTATCATGTAGAACCCAAAAAGGTCACACAATTCATACCATCTTGGGTGTTGGGGGTAATGACTGTTTCTGACAGCATTTATATTATTTTGCTTCATCAGAACCAAATCCTACAGGCAGAGAATACACGAGTCTGAAGACAGGGATAGAAAATAAAGTGATTAATATGTGTTTAAACTAATAGCAGTTAAAAGTATCACCTTAATCATGCAAGCTTCCAGATTTGTTTTTCCTACACGTGGATGATGTTCATGTCTATTGACACCTCTAATTACAACAGGAAGTCCATTGACAAGCATCTGTTTTCGAGCTCTAGATATTTGCCGAATACCTACTTGACATGATTCACAGTCAAGCAGCTTTCCAGATGAATCTTTGAGGATGAGAACAAGAGTGTACAAATTTGGCTGTTCATATAACGCAATAAGTTAAAAAAAAATTGTCAGGAAAGTTGAACAAGCAGTCTCCTAAAATCAGATGAGATAAATAGCTCCTCTTCAGTTACAAATATTAATGATATACACAAGGAAAGTTATTTAAAGAACTTGAGAAAGGATTTATATCTATTAGGAACAAAAAAGACTTCAAGAGCTAAAATATTTGAACCTCTATCATCAAGATTCACATATTATAATATTATATATACTCCAATTCATGATATAAGGAAAATCTTTTACAATAAAATTCAAATGGCACATTTAATAAATGAAAGGTAAAAGATTTTTACTTAGCAAGAAGCTTACAACAGTATTTCTGTGTGACACATTTATTTGCTATGACTGTCTATTGTTGTAACAGGCTAATATTTAATAATTACGATTAGTTAAATCATATAGTTAACATATTATAGCATGCTACAGAAAATTATTAAAAAAATAACGATAATTTACTAAGAACATACATCTGCTAAAGTTATAACATCTTGCTTGAAACAGAACTAATTCGTACTATGAATAAATAATTCTCTTAATTTATTTGGTTTTTCAAAAATGATATTTCCTCACATGTTCACACGACCAAAGTTTTGGCCTATCCAGTTTCCCCTCGAGTTGGTACCCAATAAATCCACGGCACCCAGCAGGTGGCGGCTTGGCTTTCAGATGCGCCACAGGATTGAAAGTAATATCCATGTTTCCTTCATTGTCCCCACAGGGATACCACCCTGCATTGTCATATAGTGTTGCCTCCATGGTCAAGCCAGAAAGATTGATATATTCTGAATTTTCATTCAGCCCATCAATTTTAACATCAACCTGGAAAGGGAATAAAAGTTGCAAACTGATTCAGTATTCTGACATTAGGAAAACAATTAATGTGATAGATTTTGCTTTCTAAAATATAATCATTAGTCTAAATTAAACTGGGTTTGGGAGTTCCAGAGAAAACCCTTTTGGTCCATAGTTATGAAATTAACAAAGACAAGATGCTACTCTGCAGTACTACATGGTTGTATAACGTGATTGACCTCTGTGCATGTATGCAACTACATGTATGCAACTACAGGATCTTGAAAATTCCCTCTTCAAAATCAGAAACGAAAATAAGCAACAGATTATGATGAAATGTGCAGATAAGAAAATTTTCTTGCATTGACACCTGAAAAACTTTACTACTGTTGAAGACATATTTATCCTGTTAAAAATTAATAAAGAAAAACAAATGTAATCTGATAAATTTATGCGCACTCATAAAATGACTTAATGGGCAAGTATATCGCTCTATAAGCCAATTTTGCTTGGTTGAATAAAAGCATACTTATTTTTTTAGTTGAACCGGACATAAGAAAATTAATTAATTTTGATTTAACCAACACCAGCAGGACATTGCATTTGGTCTGATGAAGAAAGAGAGAGAGGGACATTGTGACTGGTGTCATCCAGGACAAGTTCTCAGAAAGAATCAAATCAAATGAGTTTTACACATAACCAGTCAATGTTACAGTATTATATAGGACTAATATTAAATTTTAAATCATTCACCAAACAATGAAATTCTAAATGATAATTCCTAAATAATCTTAGCCCAATAACAAACTCCATTTTCCTCCTCGAATAACCCCACTTATCCCTTGACTACCCAACAAACCCCACTCTCTCCTCCAATCTCCAGATGCATTCCTACCTCCTTCGGACCTCCTTGACCACCCTATTTAATCCCTCAACCACACAAAATGTGGAGGCCTTCCTCTATGATATAGAATCCTCCTTAACCCTAGCTAATGGAAACTTTTTGTGCTGCCACAATGTTATGTTGCCTCCACCCTTAACCTCTCAAAAATGCCTACCATGCAGCGCGGCTTCTCCATGCATTCACACAATTCTAAGATTCCCTTGACAATCTCCCCAGCACAGCACCCCTCCAAACTGCAAGTTCTTCTCCATTCCTTTCCCAGAAGCCATTCTCTCCGCCCATTTAGAAGCTAGCATGTTTATAAGGACTACCCTTCTTTTGAATCCTCAATAGCAAGTTTTAATACTCATCACCAAGTCTTGATACTTCATTTTGAGTTTTAATACTCATAGGAGCCTTGATACTCCATTTTCGAGTTTGCTACACTTACAGAAGTCATGATACTCCACTATGTAAGAGTCATGATACTCCTTTTAGGGGTCTTGATTTTGCATTTTCGAGTTTTGATACTCAACTAGAAGTATTGATACTCCATTTCAAGTTTTGACACACAACCAGGACTCGTGATACTCCATTATTTTAAGAGTTGATACTCTCTTAGGAGTCTTCGATACTTCCATTCTTGAGAGCTGACACTTATTTAGGAGTCCAGAGTTTTAATGGTCCATTTTCGGGTTTTGATACACCTCTAAGAAAACTAATACTACGTAGTTTTGGAGTCCCGATAGAAGACAAGTTATTTACTTTCACATTTCACATGCCTGACAGCAAAAGAAAAAGTTTTCAATCTATTGAACCAATATTGTAAGCTGTGAAACAGAATGATTCATGTGCGACTGAAAAGTGAAAAGGAGATTTGTATTTTATTTTGCTATTGCACGACTAGCTGAATTGAGCCAAGACCAAAGTAGCTCCATGAGGGCCAAAGCTTAGACTTCTTTTGGAGTCACAATTATCATGTTAAGCCAAGTAAAATAGATACTGCAAGACTGCCTTCTAAGAGAAGCTCCTATCACTATGAGCTCTAAGTTCATCCAAGTAGAGCCCTTTTCATGTATGTTATAATCCCCATGGATTGAGGTTTTGCTTCTGGTCCTACTTCCTAAATCAACCCAAAAGTGTTTAAAAAGTTGGCCGTTCCTTTTGTATTTCTCTCCTCACATTGTAGCCACCTGTTGCATAAATGTTTTCATTCATTATTACCAGATAAACTACCATTGATTAGGACCAAATGAAAATAAACTCTCATGGTTAGAATTAAAGTTATGTAGTTATGAGGCCTCCTATGCTTGAAGTACATGGCTGGCGGGAGAAAGGAGAAAATAAGCAAAAGTTTTTAAAAGAATAGATGGCCCAGGTGTTTACACACTAAACTGGACTTGGGCTGCAATCAGAAATTCTTCACAACTGGCATATTTCAGCTACTATTTTCACTACAAGTCTACGATCATCGGATTGAGCTGAGATCAGAACCGCCGGACAGATGACTTCATGAAGAATTCAATGGTACACAACTTGATACTAATTCCCTGGATACACTGGACTGGTATGGGCCACAAACATTCACGTCAGTGAAATTCCTTGAGCATACATGTCTTGTCGTGGTATGAGTTGGATGATCCACAACATTCTAGAGATGAATCGCACCAATGGAAACTCTTAGTGATTCTCTCTTACAAGAATCCTGATGATCAGCCTCTATCCTTCTCTCTTGCAAGAATGAATAATAAGTACTTTCTCCCCCAAAAACACCAAGCTATCTCATTGGTGAAAGGAAAATGGTAATTGTTCACCCACTGCTTTATTTTCCTCTTGGCTCTGCACCATCTGAGAACAGTTCCATAGTGATTCTTACTCCTATCATTATCAGTGTTGACTGTGTTTTCGGCAAGCACAGATTTACCACCATAATCAACTCTCAACACGTAACAATTGACCTAATTGTCACCACACATCAATGCAAAACAAAATTCCAAATCTTCTAGTTTCGTGGACCGTATTCCCTAAAATAAACTTGATTCCAAAACCCCAGCCAATTTAAAAATATAAATATTACGGACAGCTATGTCCTTAAACTATAACGAATTATAAAGATGCAACTCCATGGCTTCATAACCAAATACAATGCTCTATCCACAACAAAATCTGGAAGGTCATCAAGTCCTAAGTTCTGAATCCTTTAGACCACAAAATCTTTAAGCGAGAACCAATTAGAAATTGCGAATTCCGTAATCGCATGCCAAATCTCAAAAGCTCATGTTCAATGCTAAATCCAAGTCTTAACTCCAAAAGGAACCTCAGCAATTTCCAAGTCCAAAATCAAGATCAAGAATCCACGTTCAGAACTGGAGTCAGAAGTCCAGCAGTAGAGAAAGAAGGAAACTAAGAATTTCTGCAATTAATTCAGGTGACACTTGATCTCAGCAGTTCGAAAATGCTGCAGTCTGGAAATTGTGCACATCCACTGTGTTTTGTCCATAACTTTCAGTAATCAGATTGAGCGGTAGATTTAATGGAAAGAAAACTTCGAGTTATTAAAGACACCCATTGGTATTTTTAAGAGATATAAAATACCACAAGTATCACCTAAATGAGCAACAATTGACAAACCAATGCATTTGTGACATAAACCAGACCTTAACATGATAAATTAATTCAACCACTCTTTTCTTTCATACATGCAACTCAGTGCGACTAGCTCGGACTGAGCATTCATGTGTGCCCTGTGTAAATAATGCTCTAACAGTCCACGGATTGTGCAACATGAAACATCCTCAGTGAAATCCAAAGAACAAAGGTGCAGCAATATGACGACATCGGGTGCATTAGGGTCATGTGACCAGGAATCAGATTAGCATCAGCACACTTTATAAGGGTACTCCTATTCTTACATAGTATACAATTTTAATCGAGCCATTCTCCAGAAACTAGCATCCCTCCTGATTAGAAAATGTATCAAGTTTATGTTCAATAACATCAAATATGACTCCATCAATTAAGTGAAAATTCCCCTTAAGCAAAATGACCTTGGTTTAAACCATTGGTAAAGAAAGAGGAGAGTTTTTACACAGCTTAACATACTAAGTAGATTTATGCTTCTTATTCAGATAACTCATAATTCACCCTCTAATCAAAAATTTTTCCAGGTTGTGTCATCTCGTCCAAAGTGTCTTTTATGATCCTGGTGAACAACCACATGTCAAAAAGGTTGGCAATTTTTTCGTAATGCAGTTTGCATCTTGTTGATTCGCTAGAAAACTTATGCTGGTTACTTGGTGCGCATGATGAGGTTTCATTTAGATAGGATTTTTAAATAACTTAATCTTGTACTCAACGCCAAGGGGAATTACCTAAACATAAGGCTGCTATATTACATATGTCATGTAAGTGGGGCCTTTTAAGTGGATATTGAGCTGCTTTATTATATGTCATTCACGTGTGCATGTACTGCAGCATATGCACGTTCACACTATTATAATTTCTCATGCTCATTGGTCGCCGCATTTTTGTCTCTCTCACAAACTAAAGGACCTTTACCATGACTATTCATGATATTGTTTCCAATCAGAGTATCAAATCTCAGTTGGTCATGAGTTTACATATCGTTAATGATCCAGTGGAACGGTAATGCTGAAAAGCTTCTGCTTCTTCTTTCTTTCAGTCAGTCTCTTAATGATTGTTCCCTATAAACAAGCTCTTATTTAAAAAAAAAAATTGGGTTCAATATATCATTCATAAGCCATCTCCAAACCCTTCCTTGACATGATTTTTAGTTTAAGCAAATTCTGGTTTCATAATAGAGATGGTATCATATAGCAAAGAAATGTTATTCGTGTAATCAAGGCATAATCTAGATCAAAATTAAATCATATATAGTTATGCAATTGAGCACAAAGATCTATTAGTTTGTTTCAAGTCTGTTATGATGAGTGGCAACTTGCCTAGCAAACAGGTGAACAGTAAAAATGGCCTCGAGAAAAATTAAGATGCAGATCTAAGCACTTGCTTCCTGCAGAAAATATATTTTTCACCTTATCATAAGTAAATTACCTGCACATCTGCTGCAAGAAAATTCTCTTCCAAGCTTGACTTGAAAAAATAATCTATTATGAACACCTGCGACATGAAAATTTTCCATCTCCTTAAAGAGTGACTAGTAGTATGACAGTTAAAGGTTTAACATGGTTAAACACATTCAAGGAAATAAAAACAATTACCAATACGAGATCGCACCTTCCTTCTTTTTTAAGTACAGGAATATGATTGCAGCCAATGAGTAAAATTGATGTCTCCATTTGGCTAGGTATATATTGTTCTATCTGTAAGCCTAAGATTTGTGATTAGAATGGCTATCAACATGTCAACGGAGAATCTGGCAGGCTTTTGTAGAACTGGCTTTGTTCCTTGCCGTTATCAGATTCTCTTAATATGCACTCTGAGTATAACAAATTCAACAAACAGCCACATGATATTTTAAGCAATGTGGATTCCAGAAGACCAATAATATAATTGTTAAAAAAGGATCAGCGAAGGCCCATGTGGAATACGCACAGAAGTAAAGGGGATGAACATTCAAGGTTCCTATTCTCGAAAGGCCACCTAGCTTCACCTACCCAAAAGGAAAAAGATATAAAAAATGAAGAAAAAAAAAATCAAACAGAAACAGGGATTTTGCTTAGATATTCCAATAGCAGAGAAAGAAAGCAATATGAAGATATCACAAGAAATAAAAGATATGAAGGGAACTAGATTGATGGGCGACCACATAATAAGAGGATAAATTAGACAGGAACAAAGTGTCTAAAATTATGTTGTGTGGATGCAGACAATCAGGGACACAACAGAATGTCATGAGAAAATTCTTAAAGATGCACATAATACGTGTGTATGAAACAACCCTTCCAGTGCTACATAGGTCTAGAAGAACCAGTGTTTTAGTATTCATCAAAGCTTCGAGTTACAAGCTTCTCTGAACTCTTAAACACCATTCGAAAACCAATTGAATTAACCCATATAAGAGAAAAGGCTTTTATAAACAACCAACCTAAAACGCCTTTCCAAACCTTCCTACAATTCATTTAATGGAGTGAAGTAGAAAGGGATAGGAAATCTTGAAAAGTGATATATTTTTGAAAACAACTTCAGTGAAATCAGCAGTCAAAACACAGGAAGTATGCAAAGATTTGAATATGATGTAGGAGGATCCCAAATACAACTTCGTATTAAAATAAAACTCTCCTAAGCAGATCACCAGAAAAAAAAAAAACAAAAACATCTCCCACCCACTCCCCAAGCCTGGGAAATTAAGTTTATATGGGATTGAATCGAGGAAAGGGGAGTATCTCAGAAATCAATATCATCCTAAAACCTTGTCTAGTATTTCTTCTACTCATTAGAAGTACTTATCTAGGTTAGATATGGCTATTCTTCTTAAGTTTTCAGATGATTGTTGAGCTGCATTGCATCTGCTGTAACTCCTTGATTTTCATATGCTCATTCTTCTGTAACAACTCTTTCTATTGTTATAGAATTCTAAGGGTTTGCTGGAGTACCAGAGGAGTTCCAACAAAAACATAGGGATCATCCCCAAAACAGGTCTAGTAGTTCGAGACAAATTTTAACCCCCAAAAAACATATGAAATATGCAAAGACTACTAGACTAGACTACCAAAATATCTCAAACAGAACTTTCTAATAAGCTAAAATTGCCAAAGGGGATCGCCAGGGAAAATAGTATTGCCCCCATCAAAAGTGACTAATTAGACTGCAGTTCTGCCAACCCATCATCAGCCTCAAAGGTCTATTTTCTGGGGTGAATGGGATATTGGGAACTTCATTAATTCAAGAGTGTGGAAGGTGCATAGATATGTTGGAAACACAATTATGTTTGATTGAATTCACCATTCTTTCCCCCTTTCATCTCTTTCAACAAATTTTATCCTATCTTTTACTATTCTTACTATTCTGATTGAAGTGGTGATCCAGAAACCATCAAGTACTGGCATCTGCATCTTCACCTGGAAGAATAAGAACAATAACAAATATTATGTCTCTGCTATTAAGAGTGTCATGCCATTTCCAAAACCATTAGCAGAATCATTTGGCTTCAAGGATTTTTTCCTAATTTGCACAGGCATGTCTCCACTCCGCCATTGCTGGACATTTCTACATGACTTCACAGATGCATGCATCTGAGTGCTCTATAAGAAGATAAAGCATATTAAACTACTTTGCTCTGCTAGCTAGATGATGCAGTTATATCTAGACCAGGTCAACTCATAGACTCCTTTAACTATGGTATACAATTCAGCATGCTACCTTTTCGAATTGTTATGAAGATCACCATAGTAACTAAAAGAAAAGAATTAGATTGCATCCAACTTCAACAAATAGAATATAGTATGGGAGTTGACAAAGAAACTTGTTAAGCATAAGTGCTTGCCCAGGTTACATAAAGTTTGCCCCTTATGCACATTGTAACGGTTGAATAGACATGTACCTGGTAATGGATTGAGCACTGAGAAAGATGAAATACTACACAAATACGATTAAGAATTTGTGAAGAAAGACATCTAAAAGCATTCAAACCTTAGGCTTTGCTATGAGAAGCACATCTCTGTGAATGCCAGATAACCACCAATGGTCTTGATCTTCTAAATAAGAACCATCACTCCATCTTAAAACTTGAACAGCAAGAACATTTTCCTTGTCTGAATCAGAAGAATGGCATAACTCCGTAATTTCAAATTCAGCAGGAAGTCTGCTATCCTGGCTGGGAAAACATATTAGGAAGGCAGCTTGTTACTCATCATGCAGGATGCAAATAGTTACAAGTATTAATATAATATATCTCAGGAAGTTCTGAAATCCAGGAAATTGAACATCAAACAAATAAAAGAAAACTAATGCCAGAAAAATTGACGTATCCATAACCTCACGTTGAGAAACATTAGAATTATGTAACACTGCTATCAAACAGTGCATGAGCAGCATTTTTGCAGAAAGGTAGGGAAAAAATCCCAATACTAATTTTTTAGGTGAAATGTAATGCCACAAAAAAATGTGGGGATAGACAACACAAACAATCAGCAGTGGAGAAAGACACAAAGGAGTTAGAGGAGAGTAATCGGAAAGATGCATGTGAAGGGCAAAATGGGCAAAAAAAAATTAGATTCAACGGTTCCATTAACACAACGGGTGTCACTGCTACTATCCTTGTTCACGGTCATAACTACCACTATGTCAATAGTATACGGGGTGTCTCCACTATTTAACCATTGATTTATTAAAATTTAGTAATTGTTTTTAATTTATAATTATATAATTTATTATAGCAAATGTAATAACTAACAATTCTTTCCAAAAAAACAATAATTTAATTAGAATTCTATTCTAATTGTTAAAATTAAGTGAAAAAAAAAAACAAATTCTAGTTAGAATCTTATTTTTTTGCATGAATATTGCTAAAAACTCTTAATTGATTAAGATTGAGTAATCATTCAATAAGAAAAATTGAACAACAACTAAGTTTTGTATCCCAAGTACTGGGGTAGGCTACATGAACCAAAAAAGAATCATGCCGGATCGATAAGAAAAATTAACTAAAAATAAATTTCTATACTTCTTAAGTAATCAGTTTTAATTTAGAATAATTTCTTGCTTTATAATGTAATTAGAGTTCATATCAATTTGGATAAATCCCTTGTTATCCTGCCAACAAGTAACCTGATGTCTCCTTCCAAGTTAACTCAACCTACCTCGTCTTAAGAGAAATTGCCAAAATTGCCTCGTGAGGTGATTTAAATTTAATTCATCTTAACAAAATGACAGGAAGAGGACTTTAGCAAATTTTCTCTTAATTCTTGCTAATTGACAAATATAAAATTAATAATTTTTTGTTTGAAATATTTAATCCAAAAACTATTGACTAATTTAAACCCTACAAGATGGCTATTATATTATTCCTTTTGCCAGTTCTTCAATCCCTCTCCAAACATGGCCATAATGTTAAAAGTCGATATTGAATGTAAAACTTGTAAATGGGAGATACACAAAAAAGATAATAATAATAATGAATTATTCTTATATCAAAATCTAATATAGCTAAGAATATTATTAAAGCTATACAAATCTGTTCATATGTAGTTATTCTTAATTCTTAATATTAATATACCACTTTTCTTAACTTTTTTAGTAACTATCTAATTAGATAAAGGACATATTCAAAGTAGTATGAAGTCAAGTTAATTATATATGCACACATTCATACCAAATTAGAAAATGACTAATAAATGGAAAAACACATGAAATTAAGATTGTATTTAATAGAATCATAACAAACAAGCTCATTAAGTTAGCATTTTGATCTCATAATATCATCGAAATATAAGAAGAGTAAGTAATAATATCATTAAATTATTTTATTTTATTGCATTTTCATAAAATTTATTAATTTATATACTATTTCGCATGTGTGCCATGTGCATTTTACTAGCATCAATCAAGGTTTTATATATCGACTACGACGGATATATTGGTTGGACAAATACTATATCACATAACGTTATCGAGGAGACACCGAGAATATTTAGCCAATATCGAATGTCAATAGCGCATTATATATATACATGTCCTCCCTATTCTAAAACAAATATGACTATGGCAATACATGCACATTGCACACATTATATAAAGTACATAAAACATCATACACACACACACACACACACACACACACACATAAATTAACATACATATATGTGTTTAGGATATATTTACTTCGATAACTTTCATTAAGTCGGTGAATCCATAATCATTAAGACATTAACCAATAAGTCTTACTATGACTATATTTTACTATAAATTTAAAGTAATTTTTTTTTTTTTTTACTGTAATTTAACTAAATTTTTTACCAATAACTTATAAATCAATCTTTAAAAAAAGATTAAAGAAGAAACCACTCAACTCAAGGTTTAGATGGAGGTATTAGATACCCAATTTTCATACATAACCAAGAAAAGTAAACTAGTTCAAATGGGGAAAAAGGTCATAACTTTTTGTCCAATTGCATATTAGTAGATATCGTCTGATATTTGAAATTTTAAATCCCACTATTACAATTGCAATAGCAGGTTGGACCCGACAGTATCAGCATTTTTTTTTAAACGATAAATGTATTGGGATATATAATATCGTAGTTGCTAAGTGTCTAAACCACAATATCGGCAGATTTTGTGATATATTGCAGCTACTGTTTAAAACCTTGGTATCAATAATCTATGTAGAAAGTGTCAAATCTCTCAATTTGCTAGTTGAAATTTTAATGTGTAGTCCCTCGCATTGTAGGTAGGGGGCATTTACAAGTAGTCAATAAGGGGTAAATTCTAATTATAGGTTCCATACTGGTTGGTGAAACCTTCATTAGTTAACAAGGAGTACATTTTTAGTATTTCTTTATCACACTAAGTAACTATATTTTGTTTGCACAAAATGATGCATTTATGCATGCCACCACATCCTGACCACTGCTAATGAACAAGTACACTGATTGAATCATCCTCATTGGGTTCATATCCATGGCATGTAAACACATATTATATATGTTTCCAATTTCATCAAATATGATGATATTTCTCATATGTGCTAAATTCCTGGATCAATGTACGTAGTCAGGTCATTAAAACTAATCTGAAATTCTGAATATAGATGCTGTAATATTTGTTCACATTGCACTCCTAGTAGACATCCATTAAGGAGATGAAGCAAGAATAAACTCTAAACTCGTGCTCTTTGTGATACATAATAAGATGAAAAGCCATTGATAGCAATCCAAATTTGAAAAGAGATTATTAGTGATAGCTGTACAAACCTATATCCAATGAGAACGCCATTGACCCATACAAAAAAAGCAGAATCAACAGCCTCAAAATGCAGCAAGATTCGACGACCTATGAAGCACCAATAGAGAATGTATATGGTATAAGTAGACAACTCAACATCAAAACAGTTAAACAATGTCAACAATAAAAGCCTCGGGTTATCTGAGATCAATTAAAACTATGATATGTAGGACACTTTCCCCAGAAAAATTGGCATCTAACTAGCCGGACATGACAGACATGTCCAATCGTGCCCAACGTTTACAAATATAAACTCCATATAAGAAAAAATCAATAAAAAATAGGATATGTGGGACACTTTCCAAGCCAAAAATTGGCATCTTACATAGACAGATAGACTTGTCCAACCATGCCCGACATTAAAAACATAAACTCCTGACAAAGAAGTGGCAGGTGAAATTATTAAATTAGCCGGACAAGTGCTGCCATCTTAATATTCCTTAAGCAGAGTGGTCAATCCCCTAACAGTTGCAGACTGCTTGAGCACCTAAGAAGACACTTTTTAAAACTTTGTTTCGAATGCAATATTTTTCAATACAATCTTTTGCTCTTTGATGCTATGTTTTTT